>CM022299.1:661162141-661173059 GCA_011799875.1 Thinopyrum elongatum | reverse complement strand
ACGGAAAACTCATCTGTTACAAAGGGAATTTCATTTTTGTTAACTTTTGAACTCCAGACTTTTTGTGTGCTCAAAATGAACCATTCAAAGGCCACATCATCAATTTTTACACTTTCTGAACTCTCTTTAATTTTTCATGCATTTCTGATTTTTTTTTAGCTAATGACCCTGAAATTGAAAAGCACTTCAAATGAACTCTGATTAGGTTTGAAAATTGATGATATCATCATTCACCACTAGCATGTGATACAAAGATTAGATGGGTTACGGCAAAATGGATTGCATTCGTTGTACAAAATTTACAATCTCTTTCAGAGTGTATCAGGGTTTCGGACGCAAAACTCTATTTGTTACAAAGGGATTTCAGTTTTTTGAACTGTATTTGAACTCCAGACTTTGTGTCTCAAAATGAACCATTCAAACCACATCATAATTTCAACCTTGTCTGTCCTCATCTGTCCTCATGTTTCTTTCGCTTGTGTCATTTGTTATTAGCACCGTAACATGGAGATTCTTCATCGCTTAACAGGGTGGCATTGGGTCAGCATTGAGCTTTGAAGGGAGGAATTCATGAAACTTTCATACATCTCAGACAGTTGTCTTACCCTCCACTCCCATCGGATGTCTCTTTCCCTGAAAGAATATGTGGCGCTTGGCTCACGTATGAGGTTATCGGCTTCCTTATCTTTCTTTCTTTTCTCGGTTTGGTCGTAAATCCTTCACATAGAAACCTGCGCCACATTCATTGGCTAAGGCGAATGGTTCGTCTGTGTACCCAAGATTGTTCAATCCACATGAGTATTCCGTAATTGTGGGCCTTCTACCTGTACCCCGCCTCCTGATAGGGGCCCATTTGCAGTTAAACAAAGGGGACCTTAAACTCATGTCGTAGTCAAAGTTCCATATGTCCAACAATGTAACCATAATATGGTCCTTTCCCCTCTTGGGTGCCGCATCAAAGCGGACACCGCTGTATTTGGTTGGTGCTCTTTTGATTCTGGGCGATCGGTTGTTAAAATGTTTATTCCCATTTATCTCGTTCCTTTGTATGCAATACAGTTCGAAGATGGTTCCCCTGGACAACGAGTTACAAGCTCATCAAAAACAGTTGTGTGGTACCTCGAGACGTGTTTCCAACCAACTGCCGAAAGTCCTGGATGTGTTCACATGTAATCATCGTCACACGCTCCGGAGTGTTTGGAGCGAGGAATGTTCTGTGTCATTGACATACGGGGTGCACCCAAGGTAGAGTTCTGTAGAACTGTGTAGTGTGCTTGAGACCAAGAATTCCCCGCCCTGGCAATTATTGAGTCCCCTACTAGCGTGCCTTTCCAGTCAGTCTCCCCTCATCACATGATTGAGGGAGGCCAATCTTCTTAAGGCCAGGAACGAAGTCAACACAAAACCCAATGACAATCCTCTGGTTTGATGGCCATGAGATGGCTCGTCCTTCTGGGCCCTAGCGCGGTCTCGGACATATTTCTTTTAGGACTCCATGAACTCTCAAAGGGGACATATTGGTGTAGAAATACGGGGCCCAGAACGACAATCATCGCCGCTAGATGTGAATAGGAAGTGCGTCATGATATTGAATAAGGATGGGTGGAACACCAGCTCGAAACGAAAGAAATTGCGCCACATCCATCCTTAGCCTTGGTATGGATTTCTGGATCGATCAACCTTCTGAGAGATTGCATTGAGGATGCACATAGCTTCACAATGGCTAATCGAACTGTTTTCGGTTAGGCCCCATCAACTGACAACCGGAAGCAGGTGACATCATAATCACGTGGCGGCAAGTATGAGACTTTAGGTCTGGAACTTTTTCTTTTGCCATATTTATTATCCTTTGATATCGACAGAGAAGCCAGACGGACTTCATACTGAGCAGGCATTCAAAGAAGATTTCCTTCTATTCTGGGTAAGAGCGTAGGGCAGGACCCTGCAATGCTTTGGGGCATGCGTCTTTTTCGTGCAAACATTTGCAGGGTCCTCCCGTGCTCCGGTGTATCTTTTGTCTTCCCATACAGCCCAACGAAGCCTAGGAGGTGTACGCAAAGGTTTTGTCAACGTGCATCAGTCGAGTGAAGAGCGGACCTCTAGGTCGTTCCAGTAGGGTAAGGTCCACAAAATATAGATTTCATTCTTCCACATGTGTGCGGTCCCTCAGCGTCATTATTCGAAAAAGATAGTCCGCCGGGACCCTTTCCCAAGAGATTACGGTAAATCATTGACCATAGCAAGTATGTGATCACCGATACGCATGGGCAGGGCTTCATTCGGTGATCTGCCGCCTTTTGAAATGCTTGCCTTTTTCGACATTGATGGTTCGTCGGAAGAAATGAACGACATGCCCCAGGTACACATTCTTCCTGCATTTTTCTAGGTATATACTTTGGTGTCAGCTCTAAACAGTGAGTGATGCGGGTAGATCCCTGTGTTTGTCTTTCCTGCCTGAGGTTATGAGAGCAGGCCCAATTATTGATTCGTTACAAACAAGCACGCATGTGGTCAAATTCCTCCCTGTTGTGCTTCCAGTCCCCAACACGTACACCGTTCCATTCCATAGCTGTAAAAGTTCTTCAAACTAATGGCCTTAGGACACTATCAAGTCGTTGCTGGGTGCTTAGCGGCCTTGGTGAGTACTGGCATCAAATAACTTCGCTTCATTGCACACGCCAAGGAGAAGGATTATAGATACATAGAGTCCGGGCCAGGCTGTGGATTGCTGCACTGCACCCCCAAAAGGATTATGCCATTCGCACTAACCAACACCATTACGTTCTGCGTCACCTGCAAACTCAGCCCGGGGTACTTTCTCTCGATTTTTCTCCACTGCGACCAGTACAGGCGGGTGCTCTCAACTTCACGTCTTTCTTCGGGCTCTCTGTGCCATCGCAATAACTGCATGAGATCTTTGTTTTGAACAGACGTTTTCAAACCGTGGTATTGTAGGAGCATACACATCCTTGGCAGGAACCCTTCTTCCTGGGGGACTCGCCAGTCAACATCACCATGTATCTCAGTCCTGATCTTATATACCGCAATGCACCACATGACCGGGCATGCATTCAAATCCTGTACGCACTGCGGTACAGGATGCAGTCACATTAGGGCATGCATGTATCTTCTGCACTCCAATCCTAGAGGGCATACAGACCTTCTTAGCTGCGGACGTAGTGTCGGGTAATTCGTTATCCTGGAACGCTTCTTCTTCAATATTTTCAGTAGATTCTCAAATCTTTGTCAGGCACAGCTTCTTGCCTCACTACAAGGCAATTCCAGAGACGGGTACCGAGCTTTTGTTTGGCCACTCTGCGCAATTAGGTACAACCTTTTCGGTGATCCTCTAACAGAGCATCAAACTCAAGCTTTCCCTTTTCACTTTCGCACGTGTCTCTTTTGCATCAACAATGACCACGGCGCAGATGGAGATATCATCGGGACCATCGTCGCTCCTCTGATCTTCAGCTTCCCCATTGCAAGCATCACCGTATCAGGGGGAACCAATAGTTGTCATCGTCCTCTTATTCTTTGTTGGCTTCCATAAACCCCTATGTCTCCGATGCTTGGTCTCAAAATATATATGTGGCATGAAAACCCTTATAAAGCAGGTGGGGTGTGAGGATTTTCCGGTAGAGTAAATTCGTATTCAACTAATAGGGCATGGACAAAATAAAACCATTATGCTTATTGCTCAGCCACCTTGAGAAAATTGTATGCACGCCCGTAATGTACTCGGAGGGTTGCGGTCTGTACCTACCTTCATTGCCGTTTCATCTGCGTGCAGTATATATAATTAAGTGTGTTCAAGAAACCATTACAGAACATCATGAATGATCAGGTGACCAAATTAATAGAAGTTCACATCTCACAACTAAAACCCAAAGTTACATACATAGTTCTCAATGGAACAACATATTAGCCTCCGAGCAGATCTAATTAACCATACCATTGAACTTGTAAAACATTGCAATGCACAACAAATGCGATCATAATCACAACCAGAGGTAACATGAATTGACCAACGGCATCTAATTGATACCAAGACGCGGTATATGAATGGCATTATTTTCTATTACTTTCTAATCTTGAAGGCATTGGACACCATCTTGACTCTTGGATCATCGAGAACATCCGCAACAATGCAACTCCAATATCATCTTGCTCTTCCTCAAGGTTTTTCAATTGTCCTTCAAGTTAATTGGTTCTTCTGTCAACTACATTTAAACTCTCGACAATAGGGTCGGTTGGCATTTCCGGTTCACAACTACCTACATTAGATAAAAAAAAAATTCTATGTCACGTTGGTCGCAATAATGTCATAAACAATAAATGAACCAAAAATCAGTTATAAAATATAAATATACCACCATCGAAATCACTAGAACAGGCACGAGGGTGTGACGCAGGGTGCGGGATACCAAAACCCATAGCATAATAGATAATGAACAAAACTAATAAAAAGTAAGAAAATTATACAATATCTATCTAAAATCATACAAGTAAGAATTTTTTTCTCTTTAGAAAGAAGATAAGAACAAGAGGCTCACCACGGTGTGCGGCGACGAGATCGGCCTGGCGGGCGATCAACGGCGTGAGATGAAGACGGGGACAGGGACGGACGGACCGCTAAAACTAGGGCAAATCTTGAGGGAAAATGGAGCTGGGGTAGAGCTTGGAGAGAAGAAGAGAAAGCTTAAGTAGTGTGGCCGGGCATTTCAGCGAACTCTTCATGGCATAGGAGGTGAGCTAGAGCACCACAATTTTGTCCTTATTTTCTCCTAGTCCGGCCAAATGATAAGACAGAGACAGTGGTGGCTCTTGCTTGCGGGCGAGGGGGTATGGGGGTATATTATAGGCAACTCATTGGTCCCGGTGGTGGCGGAACCGGGACTAAAGGGACCCCCTTTGGTCCCGGTTCCAACCATGAAACTGGGATAAATGGCTGTGGGAAGGAGCGAGGCCATGCTCCCGGTGTGTCTGGGAACTGGGAACCAAAGAGGTCCAGATGAAACAGGGACCAATGCCCCATAGATCCGGCCGGCCCCCCTGGGCGCATGAACCGGGAACGTATGACCCATGGGTACCGTTTCACTGACTGAACCCGGAATAAGGGCTGGGGGCCTGAACCAAAGCCGTGTTTCTAGTAAAGCACGCACTCAGCCAAGCGGTTTAACACACACACACACACTAGATGTACATATGGAGGCAAATATTAGAATAGGGGAGAAAAAACCGAGCGTGCACACATAGACTTCCCCTCACCCCGTGTTACTGTTTCAAAGGAGAGGCGAAAAAAGGAAGTTCTGCCTACGTCCCTCGCTTGTGCACGGCCGGGATGACGCGCCACCTCCATCTCTGACGCTGCTGCAGTGGCTGTGAGAGTGGGGGGGACCTCGGATCCGTGCCAGAGGCTGTAGATAGTAGGTTATTACTTGTAGAAAAAAGGCCCATTTGTCCCGGTTCCAGAGGGCCATTGTCCGGTTCTGGAACGGGACTAAAGGGTCGGAGAAAGCCCAATACCTTAGTTCCGGTGATCGCTACTAACTGGGACAGATGGGGCTCCATGTGGCCGCTGCGGCTTTGCCCATGCAGGAGGACCGTTTTCCCGGTTGGTCGTACCACCAACGGGACCAAAAGAACCACGCGTTCAGCAGAGTTCAGGGGCTGGGGGTTTTGTTTTTCTTGGAAGGGGGGGGGGTTGTGGGGTTTGGGGGTTTTTGTAGGGTTAATTTAGGGGTTTCCATATATTTGTGATTAGTAGCTAATACGAGAGAACTTTGCCTCTCGTATCTCCGTACTTGGTCGACGCTATCGTACTATACGTATAGAGGACTCGAAACCGCAAGCTGTAAGCAAATGAAGAAAACCATTAAAGTACACAGATCGTCATTGCAACAATAACAGAGAGAAAGTAACTCTACCTCCTCCTTCTCTGAGAGACTGGTGTCGAAAACAACGTTTCGTATATCTATCCAGATGCTACTAGCACATATATCAATTTATAAGATCTCTTACAATCCAAGATCATATGGTGTCAAGTTCCACATGGTATTCTCCATCTTTATTGATGACTGGTCAAGAAGAGAATTTCCGCCAATTCCTCTGGAATTGCTTTTTTATGCGATCATTGGTAGGAGTTCATCCGCAGCTGCCACATTAGTTTGAAGAAGGGGGTCAATACATATACTTGAATGAAACTCAACACAAATGATGGTAATAAATAAAAGTTGTTGAATATATGCTTAGCACTTAATTTGTTTTTTTCAGGAGTTAGCCCCGCTTGAGAGTCGCGTTGTAGATGTACTCGCCAAACGTAGTACACAAAATTATTCACCGCCTTCGTGCCAACAGAAACCAACTTTACGAGAAATAGAGGTCAATCAAACTCAATAATAAGCATTATAAATGGTAGTGATGAAACTAGCTAGATGCAATGGAGATGCGAGGAACTAGCTAGTAGTACTTACTTTTGGGGTTGTAAATCCTTCGGAGCTCCGGGCGCTCCGGAGTTCTGGCGGTGAACTCTTTCCAAACCTGCAAAACAAATAGACAATTACTTGAATTCAGGAAATGAACCAAGTTTACGATATGGTGCGAAACTAACGATCGATTAACCTCTTCACGAGCATTTTAGTTCATGGCTGCACTACTCCTTGGGATCTTTTCACTTGAGTCTAAGACGGTTACTAGTCCCTGCTCAAGCTTAATCTCTAGGAGAAATAAAGTGGAAGACTGCAGCACGCATGCATTACTCCATCAATTACATTACTATACCTAGAGAAGTAATAAGGAAAACCGAATATGCACAAAGATAGTACACTCTCACTGAAGTTGTAAGACCCAAAGCCACTTTATCTTTGTTGATTTCGAAAAGCAACGATTGTTAGCAAGTTGGCCTCAGTTTCTTTGGCATTATATTTAACCGTCCATTCATCTACTGCAGATTGGTGTAATGAACCTAATATCATAATTTGTGCTTTTCTTGAATTCGACGATCTTCAATCTGCATAATTATATGAGGATAAAGTTATATATATGCAATGAAAGAGCTGAGACTTATTTATAGAGACTTAATTACAGAAGTATACTTAACAGGACAGTAGCAAGTGTGATTATTTTATCAAGCGGCCTTTTGATTGAAAAAAACTGAGAATGGAAGAACTCCTCAAATGGGAACAGAAACAGATCAATTCCATTGAGGTCGTGCTCCGCATTTAACTCTCAGGTCAAGTATCTCCCAGAACGTCGCGGGTGTCCCATGTACCACTCAGGAATCTTCAGCATAATCGTGTGTAGAGGAGATGACAGGTTTGACAGAGAGGCTTCCTGATTGCGGGTATTTGTGATTCGTCCACCTCCTTATATCAACAAAATGTGCCATACGTCGGGCAGGTGGTAATCACCAGGATTGGTACCGGGCCACATCCCCCGGAAGATTTGCGACGATTATCGCAGGAGACACCTTGAGCGGTGTGGGGGCATGATTGGTCGCCTGTTGCGCCGAGCTGGAGGAAAATTATTTTCCACTTCTTCATTTTGTAACTTTTTGCACTTGAAGTAGTTCCGCACGGCGCGCGCTCCTTGCACTGCCTTTAAGAGGACAAGAAATGTTGTCATCGGCGGAGGCGGGGTGTGTGGTCGGATTCAGGCATCAAAGTGCGCTTCAATTTCACCGGTTCTATCTTCTCCTGCGGAGGTGGATTTTTCTTGCAAAAAAGTCCTTAATTGGGCTGACAGATCTGCAGCGTTTTCCTCCTCCGTCATCGAGATAGGGTAAAACTTCTCTAGAGGCTTGAGAGTGACTTTGAATGGTTTATTTTGAGCACACAAAAAGTCTGGAGTTCAAATAAGTTCAAAAAAAATGAAATCCCTTTGTAACAGATGAGTTTTCGTCCGAAACCCTGATACTTCAAAAGAGATTGTCCATTTTGTACACGAAGTGCATCCAGTTTTTGCCGTAACCCTCTTAACTTTTTAGCACATGCTATGTGGGTGAAATGATGATATCATGCCAATTTTCAACCTCTTCAGAGTTCATTTGAAGTGCTTTTCAATTTCAGGGTCATTTAGCTCAAAAAAATTAGTAAATGCATGAAAAATAACAAATGAAGTCAGAAAGGGCTGAAAATTGATGATGTGGCTTTGAATGGTTCATTTTGAACACACAAAAGAATGATCTAGAAAACTTTAATGAAACTCTAATAGCAAAAGGAATCAACTAAAATTTATGCAACTAAAATTATCAAAGTATTTTCTGTTCAAAACATTAAAAGCAAAAAGAAGTTTCATAAAGAACTTTTTTGTTAGAAACTTTAATAGCAAAAAGAATTATCATAAAGCTTTTTTTGTTAGAAAATAAAATAACAAAAACTGTTTTTGAATATAATGATAAAACACAGTAATATTAAATAGCAGGAAAAAGAATCACTCCAAAATCTATTTTTATAGTAAAGTTAATCACAAACTAGTGATTCACACAAATTTCAAAGAATTCAAATTTAAACTATTCAAATTGGAAAACTAATGGCACTAACAGCAAGTTTATAATTTTTATTACCTAAAAGCAAAAAGAATCACTGAAAAACAGTTTGTATTTTGTTGTAAGTAGAAACAAAATAAAATAAATAAAGCAAAAAAGAAAACAAAAAAACTGGAAAAAAATAGAAAAAATGCAACCTACTGGGCCACCACGGCCTGAATACGACTAGAAACCCAACCACTGGCCAGGATTCAGGCCCGCAGAAGGCCCAGTAGGCCCATAGGCAGCAGAGTGTCACGTTAGGCCCGTAAGCCTGCATTTGAGAGGAGCTCGAGAGGGCAGCGGCAGTGGAGTTTATAAACCACTCCGCGCCCCTCTCAACTAGCGAGGTGGGACTAAACTTTTGGCCGCGGGCAGCACAAGGCCTTTGGTCCCACTTGGTGACACCAAACTGACACTAAAGGGGTGCATTGGTACCGGTTCATGGCACGAACTGGGACCAATGCCACCCTTTAGTCCCGGTTGGTGGCACCAACCGGGACCAAAGGCCTCTGTTTCCCGCCCTTTGGGCTGCTGAAAAGAGACCTTTGGTCCCGGTTGGTGGTACGAACCGGGACTAAAGGTGGCATTGGTCCCGGTTGGTTCCACGAACCGGGACCAATGCTTAGTGTATATAAGCAGCACTTGTGAAAATTTCCATTGAGTTCTTCGATCCAGCGCTCTCTCCCCCGCCGTCCTCGTCCCCGTCGCCGCGTGCCGCCCCGAGCCCACCGTCCTCATCCCCGTCGCCGCGTACCGCCCCGAGCCCGCCGTGCTCGTCGCCGGCCTCCAGCCATCGCCGCCCCCCAGTGAGCACCCCCCTTTTCCATGGTCCCCTGCTCCCCGCCGCCGCGTGCTCCCCCGAGCTCCGTCTTGCTCTGCCACTGCTCCATGGTCGCCGCCGGCCCCGACGCATTGAAGAGCAGCAGCAACGCCGTGAAGGAGAGGAGAAGGAGTGGACAGTGAAGAGCAGCAGCAGCCTCCCCCCTTCTTAATTTTCTGAAATTTATTGATGAAATGCATAGAAGGTGTTTGATGAAATGCTAGATGGCTTTGGGAATTTTTGAAATTTCTAAATTTTTTTGTGGTGAGGTACTGATGCAAGACAAAGGTGATGGCAAAATTTCAGAATTTTTGGAGTGGTTTCGAATAGGTTTACAGCAAGGAATTTGAATCTGGTTCAAATTTCATTTGAACGAAATTTGAAAAATTCGAACTATGGATCAGAAGGTTTTTGGTGAAATGGAATGTGGGTACTGTCATGAAGTTTGAGTAATTTTGTCAAAAAAAATTAGTAAGGAAAAAATAGGGTTCTAGTTCAATGCCAAGATTGGACCAAAATTGAAAAATGGAAGTTGTGCTCAAAAGTTTCAAATGACCAAAGTGGGTTTTTGCATAAAAATGATCTATAGGCATCAGAGGACTTCTCAAAAAATTTGTGGCATTTGAAAAGAATTATTTGAAATAGTTCTAGTGCAACAGGGTCATTCTAGAGTTTGAAAATACTAATAAAAGAATTTTTTGAGGCCAAATCATTATAAAAATAATTACTACTAATGTGTTTGTTCATAGCATTATTTTCAATGTATGTATGTATGTATGGATGGATATAGAAAATGTTCATATATGATGTTTTTTTTGTTCATAGCATTTTTTTCCATGTATGTATGTATGTATTTTTTTAGATGTGCTATGTTTTTTCAGATGAGATGAAATGAGATGAGATGTCCATTTGTTGTATAAACATAACCCCGATAACTTCAATTAATTCCCCTCGGGCTTATTTTTTTGTGAGCATAGAAATTTTTGTAACTTGTATGTGTTTGATCACCGCGGACTTATATACTTGATTGGACTATGGAGTGCATATTTAGTCGAGTCCAACATCAATATTTGTGAATGATTTCATATTGTTGGGCACCGTGGATAGTTGTGAGAGGAGTTTTTCCTTTGATTTTGAGGCATGTGATCTAGATAATGTCCAATGCCTCATATCGCGAACATAGTTATATTGGACAATTGATCTTCATATAAATGAAGCATAAAAGTTTAGCAAATAGTTTGACAATCACTTAGAAATTTTCATGTTGTAGGAGTACATGTAAAAAAATTCAGAGTTGTTCATTCACTTAGAAATTTTCCTGTTGTTCATTGACTTAGACATCAGGGGGGACGTCGATCAACCCCCTCTCACCCGACCAACTCTGGAGTCCACCCAAACCGGGACTGAAAAAGCATTGTCGAGGCCACCCCAAACCCTAGAAGAGTTGTCGAGGCCACCCAAATTTACCAAGTTAAAAGAGCATTGTCGAGGACCATTTTCTACACATCCAGAATGGCGTCATTTTGTTAAATCCCATGTCGGTCCGGACGTCGGACATTCATGAGAGAGGC
>CM022299.1:659808395-659820387 GCA_011799875.1 Thinopyrum elongatum | reverse complement strand
TCAGTAAATGCATAAAAAAGATGAACTAGAAAGGGGTGAAAATTGATGTTGTTGCTTTGAATGGTTCATTTTGATCACACAAAAAAGTCTGGAGTTCAATATAAGTTGAAAAAAAATGCAATCCCTTGTAAACAGATGAGTTTCGTCCGAACCCTCATACTTCGAAAGAGATGTCCATTTGGTACACGAGTGCATCCGTTTTTGCCGTAAACCGTCTCAACTTTTTAGCAAATGCTATGTGGGTGAAATGATGATATTCATGCCAATTTGCAACCTCTTCAGAGTTCATTGAGGCTTTTCAATTTCAAGGTCATGTAGCTCAAAAAAATCAGTGTAAAGGCTGAAAAACAAATAACAGATGAATCAGAAAGGGTTGAAAATGATGATGTTGCTTTGAATGGTGTCATTTTTTGCGCACACAAAACGTCTGGAGGTTCAAAATAAGTCAAAAAAAAATGAAATCCCTTGTAACAGATCAGTTTTCGTCGAAACCCTGATACCATCAGAAGAGAATTGTCCATTGTACCGAAGGCATCCAGTCTTGCCAGTAACCCTCTCACACTTTTATGCACATGCTATGTGGTGTGAAATATGATATAATGCCCAGTTTTCAACCCTTCACCGTTTCTATTTGAAGTGCTTTTCAATTCAGGGTCATTTAGCTCAAACAAAATCAGTAAATGCATGAAAAAATAACAGATGAACTCAGAAAAGAAAGGGTTGAAAATTGATTGTGTTGCTTTGATGGTTTCATTTGCGCACACAAAACGTTGGAGTTTCAATATAAGTTCAAAAAAATGAATCCCTTGTAACAGATGAGTTTTCGTCGCACGAAACCTGAACTCGCAGAGGGGGCAGATGTCCATTTGTAACGAAGGGAATCCAGTTTTTACCGTAACCCTCTCAAACTTTTTAGCACATGCATGTGGGTGAATTGAAATTGAATGACAATATCCCTGCTCAAAGTTCAACCTCTTGCAGAGGGCATTTGACACGTGTTTTCAATTCTAGGGCCATTTAGCACAAAAAAAAAAATGTAATACATGAAAAAAAAGATGAACTCAGGAAAGGTTGAAAATTGACGACGTTCTGATGGTTCATTTTGAGCACACAAAGTCTGGAGTTCAAAGAAGTTCAAAAAAGTGAAATCCCTTTGTCACAGTGAGTTTTTGTCGAAACCTGATGACTCTCGAAAGAGATTGTCCTTTTGTACACAAAGTGCATCCAGTTTGCCGTAACTGTCTCAACTTTTTAGCACATGCTATGGTGGTCTCGACAGACTGTTTCATCATGGCACCAATTTTAAAACCTCTTTCAGAGTCATTTGAAGTGGTATGTTTGTCAATTTTCGTCCTAGGGTGAATTTGGCCCTCCCTAAGCTCAAAAAAAATCAGTAAATGCATGAAAAATAAAGATGAACTCAGGAAAGGGGTGAAAATGATGTTGTTGCTTTGAATGAGTTAATTTTGAGCACACAAACAGTATGGGTCTGGAGTTCAATAGTTCAAAAAAATGAATCCTTTGTAACAAGATGTGATGTTTCGTCCGAAACCACTGATACTTTGAAAGAGATTGTCCTTTTGTACACGAAGTGCCTCCAGTTTTTGGCCGTAAACGTCTCAACTTTTTTAGCACATGCTCTGTGGGTGACAGGAGATATCATGCCAATTTTCAACCTCTCAGAGTTCATTTGAAGTGCTGTTCAATTTCAGGGTCATTTAGCTCACAAAAATCAGTAAATGCATGAAAAAATAAGGATGAACTCAGAAAGGGTTGAAAAGCTGATTGATGTTGACTTTGAATGGGTCTTTTGGAGCAACACAACAAAAAGTCTGGAGTTCAAATTAAGTTCAAAAAAATGGAATCCCTTTGTAACAGATGGTTTTCGTCCGAAACCTTGATACTTCGAAAGAGATTGTCCATTTGTACCGAAGTGCATCCAGTTTGCCGGAACCGTCTAAACTTTGCTTTTTAGACATGCTATGCTATGTGGGTGAAATGATGATATCATGCCAATTTCCCAACTTTTAGAGTTCATTTGAAGTTGCTTTCAATTTCAGGTTTCATGTAGGCCTCAAAAAAATCAGTAAGCATGAAAAATAACAGATGAACTCAGAAGAAGGGTTGAAAAAATGATGATGTTAGCTTTGAATGGTTCATTTTGATAACACAAAAAGTGTGGAGTTCAAATAAGTTAAAAAAATGAATCCCTTTTGTAACAGATGAGTTTTTCGTCCGAACCCTGATACTTCGAAGAGATGTCCATTTGTACACGAGTGCATCTAGTTTTTGCCGTAACCCTCTTCAACGTTTTAGCAATGCTATGTGGGTTTAAATGACGATTATATCATGCAATTTTCAACCTCTTCATAGTTCATTTGAAGTGTTTTTCATTTCAGGGTCATTTTGCGTCAAAACAAAATAGTAAATACACGAAACAATAACAGATGAACTCAGGAAAGAAAGGGTTCAAAATTGAGATGTTGCGTTGAATGGTCATTTGAGCACAACAAAAGTCTGGAGTTCAAATAAGTTCAAAAAAAAATGAAATCCCTTGTAACAGATGAGTTTTCGGTCCGAAAACCCTGGATTACTTCGGAAAAGCGATTGTCCATTTTTACACGAAGTGCATCCAGTTTTGCCTAACCCTCTCAACTTTTAGCACATGCTATGTGGGTGAAATGATGATTATCATGCCAATTTCAACCTCTTCAGAGTCATTGAAGTGCTTTTCAATTTTATGTCATTTAGCTCAAAAAAATCCCAGCAAATGCATGAAAAATAACGATGAACTCAGAAGGGTTCAAAATTTATTGATGTTGCTTTGAATGTTCATTTTCAGCACACAAAAAGTCTGTGAGTTCAAATAAGTTAAAAAAAGAAAATCCCTTTGTAACAGATGAGTTTTCGTCCGAACGAAACCCTGATTTACTTCGAAGAGATTGTCCATTTGTACACAAAGTGCCCATCCAGTTTTTGCCCATAACCTCTTCAACATTTTAGCCTGCTATGTGGGGGAAAATGATGATATCATGCCAATTTTCAACCTCTTCAGAGTTCATGCAAGTGCTTTTCAATTTCAGGGTCATTAGCTCAAAAAAATCAGTACTGCATTGAAAAATAACGATGAACTCAGAGAAAAGGTTGAAAATGATGTGATGTTGCTTTGAATGGATTCATTGAGCACACAAAAAGATTGGAGTCAAATAAATTCAAAAAAAATGAAATCCCTTTGTAACAGATGAGGTTTCGTCCGACGAAACCATGATACTTCGAAAAGGATTGTCCATTTTGTACACAAAGTGCCATCCAGTGTTTTACCGTAACCCTCTCAACTTTTTAGCATGTGCTATGTGGGTGAAATGATGATATCATGCAAATTTTCAACTTTCAGATTCATTGAAGTGCTTTTCAATTTCAGGGTCATTTAGCGCAAAAAAATCAGTAAATGTAAGCATGAAAAATTACAGATGACTCAGCAAAGGGTTGAAAATTGATGATGTTGCTTTTGAAAGGTTCATTTTGAGCACACAAAAAGTATGGAGTCAAAATAAGTTCAAAAATGAAAATCCCTTGTAACAGGATGAGTCTTCGTCCGAACGAAACATGATACTTCGAAAAGAGATTGCCCATTTGTCACTCGAAGTGCATCCATTTCGGCAGGAACCCTCTCCAACTGTTTAGCACATGATATGTGGGTGAATGAATGAAAATTATGATATCATGCAAATTTTTCACCTCTTTAGAGTCATTTTAGTGCTTTTCAAGTTCAAGGGTATTTAGCTAAAAAAAATCCGTAAATGCATGAAAAAAACAGATGAACCAGAAAGGGTTGAAAAATTGTGGTGTGGGTGCTTTTGAATGGTTCATTTTGAGCACACAAAAAGTCTGGAGTTCAAAATAAAGTTCACAAAAAATGAAATCCCTTTGTAACAGATGAGTTTTCGTCCTGAAACCCTGATACTCCCCCCTCGGAAAGAGAAAAAGAGTTGCCATTTTGTACACGAAGGGCATCCAGTTTTGCCATAACCTCTTCAACTTTTAGCACATGCTATGTGGGTGAAATTGAGATTATCATACCCAATTTTTCAACCTCGTAGAGTTCATTTGAAGTGCTTTTCAATTCAGGGTCATTTAGCTCAAAAAAAATCAGTTAAAAGCATGAAAAATTACAGATTGAACTCAGAAAGGGGAATGGAAAAATTGATGATGTTGCTTTGAATGTTCATTTTGAGTAGGAAACAAACAGTCTGGTTTTCAATAGGTCAAAAAAATGAAATCCCTTTGTAACAGGATGAGTTTTCGTCGAACCATGATACTTCGAAAGAGATTGTCCATTTTGTACACGAAGTGCATCAGTTTTTGCGTAACCATCTCAACTTTTATCCACATGCTGTGGTGAAATGTGGAATCAGCCAATTTTCAACCTCTTCAGAGTCATTTCAAAGTGCTTTTCAATCAGGGGTCATTAGCTCAAAAATGAGTAAATGCATATGAAAAATAACAGATGAACTCAGAAAGAGTTGAAATGATGAGTTGCTTGAATGGTTCATTTTGAGCACACAAAAAGTCTAGGTTCAAATAAGTCAAAAAAATGAAATCCCTTTGCCTAACAGATCAGTTTTCGTCCGAAACCCTGATACTACGAAGAGATGTCATTTTTGTTACAGGAAGTGCATCCATTTTTGCATAACCCTCTCAATTTCTAGCAAAGCTATGTGGGATTGGAAATTTGTGAATGAATCATGCCAATTTTCAACATCTTCAGAGTTCATGTGAAGTGCTTTCAATTTCAGTGTCATTTAGCTCCACAAAAAGGAGTTAAAAGCATGAAAATAACAGGATGGACTCAGAAAAGGGTCAAAATAGGATTGTTGCTTTGAATGGTTCATTTTGAGCACACAAAAGTCTGGAGTTAAAATAAGTTCAAAAAATATGAAATCCCTTTGTAACAGATCGAGTTTTCGTACGAAACCTGATACTCGAAAGAGATCGTCCATTTTGTAAACGAAGTGCCATCAGGGTTTGCCGTCACCCCCATGTCAACTTCTAGCACATGCTATGTGGGTGAAAGACGAATCATGCCAATTTTCTAACCTCTAGGAGTTTCATTTGAAGTGCTTTCCAATTTTCAGGTGTCATTTAGCTCGGAAAAATGAGTTAAAAATGCCATGAAAAAAACAGATGAACTCAGAAAGGGTTTCAAAATGATGATGTTGCTTTGATGGTTCATTATTGAGCACACCAAAAGATCGGAGTTCAAATAAGTTCAAAAAATGAAATCCCTTTGTAAACAGATGAGTTCGTCCGAAACCGTTATACTTCGAAAGAGAGTCCATTTGTACACGAAGTGAATCCGTTTTTTGCCGTTAACCCTCTCAAACTTTTTTTAGCAATGCTATGAGGGGTGAAATATGATATCATGCCAATTTCAACCCTTCAGAGTTCATTTGAAGTGCTTTTCAATTTCCGGGTATTTAGACTCAAAAAAAATCTGTAAATGCATGAAAAATAACGATGACTCACCCCGCCCAAAAGGCGTTCTTGACAAATTGATGATTGTGCTTTGAATGGTCATTGTGAGCACACCAAAAATTCTGGAGTTCAAAATAAGTCAAAAATGAAATCCATTGAAACAGAGAGTTTTCGTCCGAAAACCTGATACTTCGAAAGAGATTGTCCATTTTGTACACGAGTTGATCCAGTTTTGCCATAACCGTCTTCAACTTTTTGCACATGCAGTGAGGTGAAATGAAGATATCATACCAATTGTCAACTCTTCAGGTTCATTTGAAGTGGCTTTTCAATTTCAGGGTCATTTAGCTCAAAAAAAACAGTAAAAGTCATGAAAATAACAGATGCAAACTCAGAAAGGGTTCGAAAATTGATGATGGTGCTTAATGGTCATTTTGAGCACACAAAAAGTTGGAGTTCAAATAAGTCAAAAAAATGAAATCCCTTTGGAACAGATGAGAGTTTTGTTCCGAACCCTGATACTTCGAAGAGGATTGTTCCATTTTGAAGTGCTTTGATTGAATGGTTCATTTGAGCACACAAAAAGTGTGGAGTTCAAATAAGTCAAAAAAAGAAATCCCTTTTGGAAAGATGAGTTTTCGTCCGAAACCCTGATACTTCGAGAAAGAGATGTCCATTGTGTACACGAAGGCCATCCAGTTTTTGCTAACCGTCTCAACGTTTAGCACATGCCGATGTGGGTGAGAGTGATGAATGATGAATGAAATGATGATATCATACCAATTTCAACCTCTTCAAGTTCATTTGAAGTGCTTTCAATTTCAGGGTTCATTTAGCCTCAAACCCCAAAATCAGTTTAAAAGCATGAAAAATAACAGGATGAACTCAGAAAGAAAGGGTTGAAAATTGATGATGTTGCTTTGATGGTCATTTTGAGAGACAAAAAGTCTGGTGTTCAAATAAGTTCAAAAAATGAAATCCCTTGTAACCAGATGAGTTTTCTCCGAAACCCTGATACTGGAAGAGATGCCCATTTGTACTCGAAGTGCAATTACAGTTTTGCCCAGAACCTCTCAACTTTTTAGCACACATGCTATGTGGAGTGATGAAATTATGAATCATGCCAATTTTCAAACGCTATTTAGAGTTCATTTGAAGGGCTTTTCAATCAGGGGTCATTTCAGCTAAAAAAATCCGCGTAAATGCATGAAAAAAAAACAGATGAACTCAGAAAGGGTTTGTTTGTGAAAATTGATGGTGGTGTTTGAATGGCTTCATTTTGGTGGTGAGCCACACAAAAAGTCTGGAGTTTCAAATAAGTTCAACAAAATGAAATCCATTGTAACAGATGAAGTTTCGTCCGATTTTTTTTTTTATATTCCCTTTGAGTGGTTATTTTTCGATGGGTGGAAAGAGATGTCCATTTGTACACGAAGTGCATCCAGTTTTGCATACCGTCTCAACTTTAGCACATGCTATGTGGGTGGAAATGATGATATCATACAAGTTTCAACCTCTCAGAGTTCATTTGAAGTGCTGTTCAATTGAGGGGAATTTAGATCAAAAAAAAAATCAGTAAAATGCATGAAAATAACAGATGAACTCAGCAAGGTTGAAAATTGATGATGTTTGTCTTTGAATGGTTCATTTTGTAGTTGACAAAAGTCTGGTGTTCAAATAAGTTCAAACAATGAAATCCTTTGTAACAGTGAGTTTTCGGTCGAAACCATGAACTTCGAAAGAGATTGTTCCATTTTGTACACGAGTGCATCCAGTTTTTACCGTAAACCACTTCAACTTTTAGCAATGTATGTGGGTGAAATGATGATATCATGCCAATTTCAACCTCTTCGAAGAGTTCATTGACGGTGCTTTTCAATTTTAGGGTCTTTGCACAAAAAAACTCAGTAAACTACATGAAAAAATAACAGAGTGAATCAAGAAGGTGAAAATTGAGGATTGTTCTTTGAATGGTTCATTTTGAGCAACAAAAAGTCTGGAGTTCAACGAAGTTCAAAAAAATGAAATCCCTTTGGCTAACAGATGAGTTTTGTCCGAAAACCCTGATACTTCGAAAAAAGAGATTGTACATTTGTAACGAAGTCATCAGTTTTGGCCGTAACCGTCTCAACTTTGTAGAAACATGCTATGTGGTGAAAATATGATATCATGCAATTTGCAACTCTTCAGAGTTCATGTTGAAGTGCTTTTCAATTTCAGGGTCATTTTAGCCAAAAAAATCAGGTTCAGTCAATGCATGAAAATAACAGATGAACCAGAAAGGGTTGAAAATGATGATGTTGCTTTGATGGTTCAATTTTTGAGAACACAAAAAGTGCCGGAGTGAGTTCAAGAGTTTCAAATTAAGTTCAAAAAATGAAAGACCCTTTGTGTAACAGATCAGTTTCGTCCGAAAACACCATGATAATTCGAAGAGATTGTCCATTTTGTACACGAAGTGATCCAGTTTTTGCCGTAACCCTCCAATTTTTAGCACAGCTATGTGGGTTGAAATTTATGTTATGAACTTCATGCAATTTTCAACCTTCTTCACAGTTCATTTGAAGGGCTTTTCAATTCAGGGTCATTTAGCTCAAAAAAAAAATCAGTTAAATGCAGAAAATAACAGATGAACTCAGAAAGGGTTGATGAATGAAAATTGATGCTGTTTGACTTTGAATGGTTCATTTTGAGCACACAAAAAACTGTTTGGGAGTTTTTCCCCAAATAAGTTCAAAAATGAAATCCCGTAACAGATGAGTTTCGTTCGAAACCTGATACTTCGAACGAGATTGGTCCATTTTGTCACAGAAGTGCATCCAGTTTTTTACAGTAACCCCGTCCAACTTTTTAGCACATTGCTATGTGGGTGAAATGTGAAATGATGAATCATGGCCAATTTTCAAACCTCTTCAGAGTTCATTTGAAGTGCTTTTCAATTTTAGGAGTATAGGCACAAAAAAAAATCAGTAGTAAAATCATGAAAATAACAGATGAACTCAGAAAGGGTTGAAAATTGAGGAGTTTCTTTGAATGGTTCATTTGAGCACACAAAAAGTACTGGAGTCAAAAGAAGTTCAAAAAAAAATGAAATCCACTTTGTAACAGATGAGTTTTTGTCCGAAACCCTGATACTCGAAAGAGATTGTCCATTTGTACATCAACGTGCATCACACAAGTTTGTGCCGTACTGTCTCCAACTTTAGCACATGCTATGTGGGTGAAATGAGTTATAATGCAAATTTCAAACCTCTCAGAGTTCATTTGAAGGCTTTCAATTCAGGGTCATTAGCTCAAAAAAAATCAGGTTAAATGCATGAAAAATAACAGATGAACTCAGAAAGGGTTGAAAATTGATGGTTGTTGCGTTGAATGGTTCATTTGAGAACACAAAAGTCTGGGGTCAAATAAGTTCAAAAAAAAGAAATCCCTGTGTAAACGATGAGTTTTCGTCCGAAACACTGATATCTTAGAAAGAGATTGTCCATTTTGTACACGAAGTGCCTCCAGTTTTGCGTTTACCGTAAACCGTCTCAACTTTGAGCACATTGCTATGTGGGTGAAATGATAAACATGCAAATTTTCAACCCTCTTCAGAGTTCATTTGAAGTGCTTTTCAATTTAGGTTCATTTAGCTCAAAAAAAATCATGTAGTAAAATGCATTGAAAATAATGATGAATAGAAAGAAAGGGTTTTTGAAAATTGATGATGTTGCTTGAAATGGTTCATTTTTGAGCACACAAAAAGTCTGGAGTTCAAATAAGTTCAAAAAAATGAAATCCTTGTAACAGATGAGTTTCGTCGAAAATGAAAAACCCTGATAATTCGAAAGAGATTGTCTATTTTGTACACGAGTGAATCCAGTTTTTGCCGTAAATGTCTCAACTTTTTAGCACATGCTATGTGGGTGAAATGATGATATATGCAATTTTCAACCTCTTTAGAGTTCATTTAGAGTGCTTTTCAATTTCAGGGTCATTGCTTCAAAAAAATCAGTGTAAAATGGCATGAAAAAAACAGATGAACTCAGAAAGGGTGAAAATTGATGATTGTTGCTTGAATGGTTCATTTGATCACCACAAAAAGGGTGGAGTTCAAATAAGTTCAAAAAAAATGAAATCCTTTTGTAAACATGATGAGTTCGTACAGAAACCCTGAGCTTCGAAGAGATTGTCCATTTTGTACACGAAGTGGCATACAGTTTTTGCCATAACCGTCTCACTTTTTAGCACATGCTATGTGGTGAAATTATGATATCATGCCAATTTTCAAACTTCTTAAGAGTCATTTGAAGCTTTCAATTTCAGGGGTCATTTAGCTCAAAAAAATCAGTAAATGCATGAAAATAACAGATGAATCAGAAAGGTTGAAAATTGATGATGTTGCTTGAATGGTTCATTTGAGCCACACAAAAACTGGGAGGTTGTTCAAATAAGTCCAAAAAAATGAAATCCCTTTGTACGATGAGGTTCGTCGAAACCCTGATAATTCGAAAGAGAATTGTCCATTTTGTACACGAGTGAATCCAGTTTTTACCGTAACCCTCTCAAAAAAAAATCTTTTTAGCACATGCTATTGGGTGAAATGATGATATCATGCCAATTTCACCCTCTTCAGAGTTCATTTGAAGTGCTTTTCAATTTTAGGGGCATTTAGACACAAAAAATCAGTTAAATACATGAAAAAATACAGATGAATCAGAACTTGTGGTGACAATGATGATTGTTTCTTTGATGGTCATTTTAGCACACAAAAAGTCTGGAGTTCAAAGAAGTTCAAAAAAATGAAAATCCCTTGTAACAGATGGTTTTGTCCGAAACCCTGATATTCGAAGAGATTGTCATTTGTACACAAAGGGCCATCCAGTTTTTGCCGTAAACGTATCAACTTTTTAGCACATGATATGGGGTGAAATGTGTTATAATGCAAGTTTAACCTCTTCAGAGTTCATTTGAAGTGCTTTCAATTTAAGGGTCATTTAGCCTCAAAAATCAGTAAATGCATGAAAAATACAGATGAACTCAGAAAGGGGTGAAAATTGATGTTGTGGCTTGAATGGTTCATTTTGAGCACACAAAACGTCTGGAGTTCAAATTAAGTTCAAAAAAAATGAAACCCTGGTAACAGTGAGTTTTCGTTTCCGAAACCATGATACTTCGAAAGAGATTGTCCTTTGACACGAAGGGCCTCCAGTTTTGCCGGAACGTCTCAAACTTTTTAGCAAATGCTATGTGGGTGATTGTGAAATGATAATATGCCAATTTTCAACCTCTTCGAGTTCATTTGAAGGGCTTTTCAATTTCAGGGTCATTTAGCTCAAAAAAAGCAGTAAATGCATGAAAAAAACAGATGGAACTCAGAAAGGGTTGAAAATGTGAGTTGCTTTGGAATGTTCATTTGATCACACAAAAAGTGTGGAGTATTCAAATAAGTCAAAAAAAGGAAACCCTTGGTAACAGATGGTTGCGTCCGAAACCCTGATACTTCGAAAGAAGATTGTACATGTTTGTAACGACGTGCATCCAGTTTTGCCAAACCGTCCTCCAACTTTTAGCCACATGCTATGGGGGAAATGCGAATCATACCAATTTTCACCTCTTCAGAGTTCATTTGCAGTGTTTTCCAATTTCAGGGTCCCATTTTCTCTCCCCCCCCTCCGGTCCCTCCCCCCGCCTGCCCCCCTACGCTGCCCTCAGCCCGGTTGCCCCTGCTGCGTTGCTTTGCTTTTTTTGAGCTAAATGACCCTGAAATTGAAAGGCACTTCAAATGAACTCTGAAGAGGTTGAAAATTGGCATGATATCATCATTTCACCCACATAGCATGTGCTAAAAAGTTGAGAGGGTTACGGCAAAAACTGGATGCACTTCGTGTACAAAATGGACAATCTCTTTCGAAGTATCACGTTTTCGGACGAAAACTCATCTGTTACAAAGGGATTTCATTTTTTTGAACTTATTTGAACTCCAGACTTTTTGTGTGCTCAATATGAACCATTGAAAGCAACATCATCAATTTTGAACCCTTTCTGAGTTCATCTGTTATTTTTCATGCATTTACTCATTTTTTGGAGCTAAATGACACTGAAATTGGAAAGCACTTCAAATGAACTCTGAAGAGGTTGAAAATTGGCATGATATCATCATTTCACCCACATAGCATGTGCTAGAAAGTTGAGAGGGTTACGGCAAAAAATGGATGCACTTCGTGTACAAAATGGACAATCTCTTTCGTAGTATCAGGGTTTCGGACGAAAACTCATCTGTTACAAAGGGATTTCATTTTTTTGAACATATTTGAACTCCAGACTTTTTGTGTGCTCAAAATGAACCATTCAAAGCAACATCATCAATTTTCAACCCTTTCTGAGTTCATCTGTTATTTTTCATGCATTTACTCATTTTTTTGAGCTAAATGACCCTGAAACTGAAAAGCACTTCAAATGAACTCTGAAGAGGTTGAAAATTGGCATGATATCATCATTTCACCCACATAGCATGTGATAAAAAGTTGAGATG
>CM022299.1:659768441-659802409 GCA_011799875.1 Thinopyrum elongatum | reverse complement strand
GCAAAGCAACGCAGCAGGGGCAACCGGGCTGAGGGCAGCGTAGGGGGGCAGGCGGGGGGAGGGACCGGAGGGGGGGGAGAGAAAATGGGACCCTGAAATTGGAAAACACTGCAAATGAACTCTGAAGAGGTGAAAATTGGCAGATTCGATATTCCATCCCACTAGCATGTGGCTAAAAGTTGTGAGGACGGTTTGGCAAAACTGGATGCACGTCGTTACAAAATGACAATCTCTTTCGAAGTATCAGGGTTTCGGACGAACCATCTGTTACCAAGGGATTTCTTTTTTTGAACTTATTTGAAACTCCACACTTTTTGTGTGATCAAAATGAACCATTCCAAAGCAACATCATCATATTTCAACCCTTTCTGAGTTCATCTGTTATTTTTCATGCATTTACTGCTTTTTTTGAGCTAAATGACCCTGAAATTGAAAAAGCCCTTCAAATGAACTCGAAGAGGTTGAAAATTGGTCATATTATCATCTATCAAATCACCCACATAGCATTTGCTAAAAAGTTTGAGACGTTCCGGCAAAACTGGATGCCTTCGTGTACAAAGGACAATCTCTTTCGAAGTATCAGGTTTCGGACGAAAACTCATCTGTTACCAGGGTTTCATTTTTTTTGAACTTATTTGAACTCCAGACTTTTGTGTGCTCAAAATGAACCATTCAAGCACAACATCCAATTTTCACCCCTTTCTGAGTTCATCTGTATTTTTCATGTCATTTACTGATTTTTGGGCTAAATGACCCTAAATTGAAAAGCACTTCAAATGAACTCTGAAGAGGTTGAAATTGGCATTATACACATTTCACCCACATACATGTGCTAAAAAGTTTGAACGTTTACGGCAAAAACTGGATGCCCTTTCGTGTACAAATGGACAATCTCTTTCGAATATCAGGGTTTCGGACAAAACCATCTGTTACAAGGGATTTCATTTTTTTGAACTTTTTGAACTCCAGACTTTTTGTGTGCTAAAATGACCATTCAAAGAAACAATCATCAATTGTCACCACAGTTTCTGAGTTCATCTGTATTTTTTCATGATTTAACTGATTTTTTGGCTAAATGCCCCTAAAATTGAAAAGCACTTCAAATGAACTCTGAAGAGGTGAAAATTGGCATGATATCATCATTTCACCCACATAGCATGTGCTAAAAAGTTGAGAGGTGTTACGGTAAAAACTGGATCACTCGTGTACAAAATGGACAATCTCTTTCGAATTATCAGGGTTTCGACGAACCTCATCTGTTACAAAGGGATTTCATTTTTTTGACTTATTTGAACTCCAGTTGTTTGTGTGGCTCAAAATGAACCATTCAAGCAACATCATCAATTTTCAACCTTTCCTGAGTTCATCTGTTATTTTCATGCATTTACTGATTTTTTTGAGCTAAATGACCCCTGAAAATTGAAAAGCTTCAAATGACTCTAAGAAGATTTGAAAATTGGCATGATATCATAATTTCACCACATAGCATGTGCTAAAAAGTGAGAGGTTAGCGTAAAAACTGTATGCCACTTCGTGTACAAAATGGACAATCTCTTTCGAAGTCAGGGTTTCGACGAAAACTCATCATGTTACAAAAGGATTTCATTTTTTTGAACTTATTTGAACTCCACGCCTTTTTGTGTGTCAAAATGAACCATTCGAAGCAACAATCATCAATTTTCAACCCTTTCTGAGTTCATCTGTTTTTTTCATGCATTTTAACTGATTTTTTTGAGCTAATGACCCTGAAATTGAAAAGCACTCTAAATGAACTTATAAGAGGTTGAAAATTGGCATATATCATCATTTCACCCACATAGCAATGTGCTAAAAAGTTGAGAATTTACGGCAAAAACTGGATTGCACTCGTGTACAAAATGACAATCTCTTTCGAATTATCAGGGTTTTTCACGACGAAAACTCATCTGTTACAAGGGATTTCTTTTTTTGAACTTATTTGAACTCCAGACTTTTTGTGTGCTCAAAAATGAACCATTTCAAGCAACATCATCAATTTTCAAAAACCCTTTCTTTCTATTCATCATTATTTTCAATGCATTTTACTACATGATTTTTTTTGAGCTAAATGAACCTAAATTGAAAAGCACTTCAAATGAACTCTGAAGAGGGTTGAAAATTTGCATGTTTATCATTTCACCCACATAGCAATGTGCTCAAAGTTGAGACGGTTTACGGTAAACGCAAAACTGGAGGCACTTCGTGTACAAAATGGACAATCTCTTTCTAAGATATCAGTGTTTCGGACGAAAACTCATCGTTTACACAGGGATTTCTTTTTTTTGAACTTATTTGACCCCAGACTTTTGTGTTCTCAAATGAACCATTCAACGCAACAACCATCAATTTTCAACCCTTTCTGAGTTCATCTGTTATTTTTCATGCATTTAACCTGATTTTTTTTGAGCTAATGACCCTGAATTGAAAGCCTTCAAATGAACTCTGAGAGGTTTGAAATTTGCATTATAACTCATTTCACCCACATAGCATGTGCTAAAGTTGGAGACAGTACGGCACAAACTTGTGTGATGCACGTTGATGTACAAATGGACAATCTCTTTCGAGTATCAGGGTTTCGGACAAAAACTCATCTGTTACAAAGTGGATTTCATTTTTTTTTGAACTTCTTTTGACTCCAGTACTTTTTGTGTGCTCAAATGAACCATTCAAAGAAACTCCTCAATTTTCAACCCTTTCTGAGTTCATCTGTTATTTTCATGATTTTACTACTGATTTTTTTTTGTGCCTATACTCCTAAAATTGAAAAGCACTTCAAATGAACTCTGAAGAGGTTTGAAAATTGGCCATGATTCATCATTTCACATTTCACCCACATAGCAATGTGCTAAAAAGTTGGACGGGGTTACTGTAAAAAACTGGATGCACTTCTGTGACAAAATGGACCAATCTCGTTCGAAGTATCAGGTTTCGAACGAAACTCATCTGTTACGGGATTTCATTTTTGAACTTATTTGGGGAAAAACTCCCAAACAGTTTTTTGTGTGCTCAAAATGAACCATTCAAAGTCAAACAGCATCAATTTTCATTCATCAACCCTTTCTGAGTTCATCTGTTATTTTCTGCATTTAACTGATTTTTTTTTTGAGCTAAATGACCCTGAATTGAAAAGCCCTTCAAATGAACTGTGAAGAAGGTTGAAAATTGCATGAAGTTCATAACATAAATTTCAACCCACATAGCTGTGCTAAAAATTGGAGGGTTACGGCAAAAACTGGATCACTTCGTGTACAAAATGGACAATCTCTTCGAATTATCATGGTGTTTTCGGACGAAACTGATCTGTTACACAAAGGGTCTTTCATTTTTTGAACTTAATTTGAAACTCTTGAACTCACTCCGGCACTTTTTGTGTTCTCAAAAATTGAACCATCAAAGCAACATCATCATTTTCAACCCTTTCTGGTTCATCTGTTATTTTCATGCATTGACTGAACCTGATTTTTTTGGCTAAAATGACCCTGAAATTGAAAAGCACTTCAACATGAACTCTGAAGAGTTGCAAATTGCATGATATCATATTTTCACCACATAGCATGTTTCTACAAAGTTGAGACGGTTACGGCCAAAACTGATGACTTCGTTACAAATGTACAATCTCTTTTTTCGAAGTATCAGGGTTTTCGGACAAAACTCATCTGTTAGCCAAAGGGATTTCATTTTTTTGAACTTCGTTGAACTCCAGACTTTTTGTTGCTCAAAATGAACCATTCAAAGAACAATCCTCAATTTTCACCTTCTTGATTCACTCTGTTATTTTTTCATGTAGTTTACTGAGTTTTTTTGTGCAAAGACCCTAAAATTGAAAAGCACCGTCAATGAACTCTTCGAAGAGGTTGAAATTGGCATGATATCATCATTTCACCCACATACATTGCTAAAAGTTGAAGTGGTTTACGGTAAAAACTGGATGCACTCGTGTACAAAATGGAACAATCTCTTTCGAAGTTCATGGTTTCGACCGAAAACTCACTGTTACAAAGGATTTCATTGTTTGAACTTATTTGAACACCAGACTTTTGTCAACTACAAAATGAACCATTCAAAGACAAACATCATCAATTTTCAACCTTGCTGAGTTCATCTGTTATTTTCATGCATTTTACTGATTTTTTTTTTGATCTAAATTCCCCTCAATTGAACAGCACTTCAAATGAACTCTGAGAGGTTGAAACTTGTATGATATCATCATTTCCACCCACATAGCATGTGCTAAAGTTGAGACGGTATGCAAAACTGGATGCACTTCGTGTACAAATGGACATCTCTTTCCACCCATCGAAAAATAACCACTCAAAGGGAATATAAAAAAAAAAATCGGACGAAACTTCATCTGTTACAATGGATTTCATTTTGTTGAACTTATTTGAAACTCCAGACTTTTTGTGTGGCTCACCACCAAAATGAAGCCATTCAAACACCACCATCAATTTTCACAAACAAACCCTTTCTGAGTTCATCTGTTTTTTTTTCATGCATTTACGCGGATTTTTTTAGCTGAAATGACCCCTGATTGAAAAGCCCTTCAAATGAACTCTAAATAGCGTTTGAAAATTGGCATGATTCATAATTTCATCACTCCACATAGCATGTGTGCTAAAAAGTTGAGAGGTTCTGGGCAAAACTGTAATTGCACTTCGAGTACAAATGGGCATCTCTTCCAGTATCAGGGTTTCGGAGAAAACTCATCTGGTTACAAGGGATTTCATTTTTTGAACTTATTTGAACACCAGACTTTTTGTCTCTCAAAATGACCATCAAAGCAACATCATCAATTTTCAACCCTTTCTTTCTGAGTTCATCCTGTTATTTTTCATGCTTTTAAACTGATTTTGGGGTTTGAGGCTAAATGAACCCTGAAATTGAAAGCACTTCAAATGAACTTGAAGAGGTTGAAATTGGTATGATATCATCATTTCATTCATCATTCATCACTCTCACCCACATCGGCATGTGCTAAACGTTGAGACGGTTAGCAAAAACTGGATGGCCTTCGTGTACACAATGGACATCTCTTTCTCGAAGTATCAGGGTTTCGGACGAAAACTCATCTTTCCAAAAGGGATTTCTTTTTTTGACTTATTTGAACTCCACACTTTTTGTGTGCTCAAATGAACCATTCAATCAAAGCACTTCAAAATGGAACAATCCTCTTCGAAGTATCAGGGTTCGGAACAAAACTCTCATCTGTTCCAAAGGGATTTCATTTTTTTGACTTATTTGAACTCCAACTTTTTGTGTGCTCAAAATGACCATTAAGCACCATCATCAATTTTCGAACCCTTTCTGAGTTTGCATCTGTTATTTTCATGACTTTTACTGTTTTTTTTGAGCTAAATGACCCTGAAATTGAAAAGCCACTTCAAATGAACCTGAAGAGTTGACAATTGGTATGATATCTTCATTTCACCTCACTGCATGTGCAAAAAGTTGAAGACGGTTATGGCAAAACTGGATCAACTCGTGTACAAAATGGACAATCTCTTTCGAAGTATCAGGTTTTCGGACGAAAACTCTCTGTTTCAATGGATTTCATTTTTGACTTATTTTGAACTCCAGAATTTTTGGTGTGCTCACAATGACCATTCAAAGCACAATCATCAATTTGTCAAGAACGCCTTTTGGGCGGGGTGAGTCATCGTTATTTTTCATGCATTTACAGATTTTTTTTGAGTCTAAATACCCGGAAATTGAAAAGCACTTCAAATGAACTCTGAAGGGTTGAAATTGGCATGATATCATATTTCACCCCTCATAGCATTGCTAAAAAAAGTTTGAGAGGGTTAACGGCAAAAAACGGATTCACTTCGTGTACAAATGGACTCTCTTTCGAAGTATAACGGTTTCGGACGAACTCATCTGTTTACAAAGGGATTTCATTTTTTGAACTTATTTGAACTCCGATCTTTTGGTGTGCTCAATAATGAACCATCAAAGCAACATCATCATTTTGAAACCCTTTCTGAGTTCATCTGTTTTTTTCATGGCATTTTTAACTCATTTTTCCGAGCTAAATGACACCTGAAAATTGGAAAGCACTTCAAATGAAACTCCTAGAGGTTAGAAAATTGGCATGATTCGTCTTTCACCCACATAGCATGTGCTAGAAGTTGACATGGGGGTGACGGCAAACCCTGATGGCACTTCGTTTACAAAATGGACGATCTCTTTCGAGTATCAGGTTTCGTACGAAAACTCGATCTGTTACAAAGGGATTTCATATTTTTTGAACTTATTTTAACTCCAGACTTTTGTGTGCTCAAAATGAACCATTCAAAGCAACAATCCTATTTTGACCCTTTTCTGAGTCCATCCTGTTATTTTCATGCTTTTAACTCCTTTTTGTGGAGCTAAATGACACTGAAATTGAAAGCACTTCACATGAACTCTGAAGATGTTGAAAATTGGCATGATTCATTCACAAATTTCCAATCCCACATAGCTTTGCTAGAAATTGAGAGGGTTATGCAAAAATGGATGCACTTCCTGTAACAAAAATGACATCTCTTCGTAGTATCAGGGTTTCGGACGAAAACTGATCTGTTAGGCAAAGGGATTTCATTTTTTTGACTTATTTGAACCTAGACTTTTTGTGTGCTCAAAATGAACCATTCAAGCAACTCATCATTTCAACTCTTTCTGAGTTCATCTGTTATTTTTCATATGCATTTACTCATTTTTGAGCTAATGACCCCTGATTGAAAAGCACTTTGAAATGACTCTGAAGAGGTTGAAAATTGGCTGATTCCACATTTCACCACAGCATGTGGATAAAAGTTGAGATGGTTACGCAAAAACTGATGCACTTCGTGTACAAAATGGACAATCTCTTTCGAAGTATCATGGTTCGACGAAAACTCATCCTGTTACAAAGGGATTTCATTTTTTTGACCTATTGAAAACCAGACTGTTTGTTTCCTACTCAAAATGAACATTCAAAGCAACATCATCAATTTTTCCATTCCCCTTTCTGAGTTCAATCTGTAATTTTTCATGCTTTTAACTGATTTTTTTTGAGCTAAATGACCCTGAATTGAAAAGCACTTCAAATGAACTCTACGAGGTTGAAAAATTGGGTATGATAATCTCAATTTCACCCACATAGCATGTGCTAAAAGTTGAAGAGGTTATGGCAAAACTGGATGCCCTTCGTGTACAAAATGGCAACTCTTTTTCTCTTTCCGAGGGGGGAGTATCAGGGTTTCAGGACGAAAACTCATCTGTTACAAAGGGATTTCATTTTTTGTGAACTTTATTTTGAACTCCAGACTTTTTGTGTGCTCAAAATGAACCATTCAAAAGCACCCACACCACAATTTTTCAACCCTTTCTGGTTCATCTGTTTTTTTCATGCATTTACGGATTTTTTTTAGCTAAATACCCTTGAACTTGAAAAGCACTAAAATGACTCTAAAGAGGTGAAAAATTTGCATGATATCATAATTTTCATTCATTCACCCACATATCATGTGCTAAACAGTTGGAGAGGGTTCCTGCCGAAATGGATGCACTTCGAGTGACAAATGGGCAATCTCTTTTCGAAGTATCATGTTTCGTTCGGACGAAGACTCATCCTGTTACAAGGGATTTTCATTTTTGAACTTATTTTGACTCCATACTTTTTGTGTGCTCAAAATGAACCTTTCAAAAGCAACATCATCAATTTTCAACCCTTTGCTGAGTCATCTGTAATTTTTCATGCTTACATTTACTGATTTTTTTGCGCTAAATGACCCTGAAATTGAAAAGCACTTCAATGAATCTGAAAGTTGAAAATTTGCATGATATCATCATTTCACCCACATAGCACATGCTAAAAAGTTGAGAGGGTTACGGTAAAACACTGGATGGCACTTTGTGTACAAAATGGACAATCCTTTTCGAAGTATCATGGTTTCGTCGGACGAAACCTCATCTGTTACAAAGGGATTTCATTTTTTTTGAATTTATTTGACTCCAATCTTTTTGTGTGCTCAATGAATCCATTCAAAGCAACATCACATCATTTTCAACCTTTTCTCTGAGTTCATCGTTATTTTTCAATGCAGTACTGATTTTTTTGAGCTAATGACCCTGAAATTGAAAAGCACTTGCATGAACTCTGAAGAGGTTGAAAATTGGCATGATATCATCATTTTCCCCCACATAGCAGGCTAAAATGTTGAAGAGGTTATGGGCAAAAACTGGATGGGCACTTTGTGTACAAATGGACAATCTCTTCGAAGTAAATCAGGGTTTCGTTCGGACGAAAACTCATCTGTTACAAAGGGATTTTCTTTTTTTAACTTATTTGAACTCACAGACTTTTTGTGTGCTGAAAATGAACATTCAAAGCAACATCAATAAATTTTGAACCCTTCTGAGTTCATCGTTATTTTTCATGCATTTGCTGGGATTTTTTTGAGCTAAATGACATAAAATTGAAAAGCACTTCAATGACTCTGAAGAGGTTGAAATTGGCATGATAATCATCATTTCACCCACATAGCATGTGCTAAAAGTTGAGAGGGTTAGGCAAAACTGGATGCACTTCGTGTAAAAATGGACAATCGCTTTTCCGAAGTAATCCAGGGTTTTCGGACCGAAAACTCATCTGTTACAAGGGATTTCATTTTTTTTTGAACTTATTTGAACTCCAGACTTTTGTTGTGCTCAAATGACCATTCAACGCAACATCTCAATTTTGAACCCTTTCTTTCCTGAGTTCATCTGTTATTGTTTCGTGTATTTACTATTTTGTTTTGACGCAAAATGACCCTGAAATGAAAAACACTTCAAATGAACTATGAAGAGGTTGAAAATTGCATGATATAATCGTCATTTAAACCCACATAGCATTGCTAAAACGTTGAAGAGGGTTACGGCAAAAACTAGATGCACTCGTGTACAAATGGACATCTCTTCGAAGTATCAGGGTTCGGACGAAAAACTCATCTGTTACAAAAGGGATTCATTTTTTTAACTTATTTGAACTCCACACTTTTTGTGTTATCAAAATGAACCATTCAAAGCTAACATCATCATTTTTTCAACCCTTCTTCTGAGTTCATCTGTTATTTTTCATGCTTACTGATTTTTTTGAGGCCTACATGAAACCTGAAATTGAAAGCAACTTCAAATGAACTCTAAAAGTTGGGAAATTGGCATGATATCATCATTTCACCCACATAGCATAGCATGTCTAAAAAGCAAAGTTTAGACGGTTCCGGCAAACTGGATGCACTTCGGTACAAATGGACAATCTCTTTCGAAGTATCAAGGTTTCGGACGAAAACCATCTGTTACAAAGGGATTCCATTTTTTTGAACTTAATTTGAACTCCAGACTTTTTGTTGTGTTGCTCCAAAAGACCCATTCAAAGTCAACATCAATCAGCTTTTCAACCCTTTCTGAGTTCATCCTTATTTTTTCATGCATTTACTGATTTTTGTGAGCTAAATGACCCTGAAATTGAACAGCACTTCAAATGAACTCTGAGAGGTTGAAAATTGGCATGATATCTCCTGTCACCCACAGAGCATGTGCTAAAAAAGTTGAGACGTTTACGGCCAAAAACTGGAGGCACTTCGTGTACAAAAGGACAATCTCTTTCAAAGTATCAGTGGTTTCGGACGAAACATCACATCTTGTTACAAAGGATTCATTTTTTTGAACTATTGAACTCCAGACCCATACTGTTTGTGTGCTCAAAATTAACTCATTCAAAGCAACAACATCATTTTCACCCCTTTCCTGAGTTCATCTTTATTTTTCATGCATTTACTGATTTTTTTTGAGCTTAGGGAGGGCCAAATTCACCCTAGGACGAAAATTGACAAACATACCACTTCAAATGACTCTGAAAGAGGTTTTAAAATTGGTGCCATGATGAAACAGTCTGTCGAGACCACCATAGCATGTGCTAAAAAGTTGAGACAGTTACGGCAAACTGGATGCACTTTGTGTACAAAAGGACAATCTCTTTCGAGAGTCATCAGGTTTCGACAAAAACTCACTGTGACAAAGGGATTTCACTTTTTTGAACTTCTTTGAACTCCAGACTTTGTGTGCTCAAAATGAACCATCAGAACGTCGTCAATTTTCAACCTTTCCTGAGTTCATCTTTTTTTTCATGTATTACATTTTTTTTTTTGTGCTAAATGGCCCTAGAATTGAAAACACGTGTCAAATGCCCTCTGCAAGAGGTTGAACTTTGAGCAGGGATATTGTCATTCAATTTCAATTCACCCACATGCATGTGCTAAAAAGTTTGAGAGGGTTACGGTAAAAACTGGATTCCCTTCGTTACAAATGGACATCTGCCCCCTCTGCGAGTTCAGGTTTCGTGCGACGAAAACTCATCTGTTACAAGGGATTCATTTTTTTGAACTTATATTGAAACTCCAACGTTTTGTGTGCGCAAATGAAACCATCAAAGCAACACAATCAATTTTCAACCCTTTCTTTTCTGAGTTCATCTGTTATTTTTTCATGCATTTACTGATTTTGTTTGAGCTAAATGACCCTGAATTGAAAAGCACTTCAAATAGAAACGGTGAAGGGTTGAAAACTGGGCATTATATCATATTTCACACCACATAGCATGTGCATAAAAGTGTGAGAGGGTTACTGGCAAGACTGGATGCCTTCGGTACAATGGACAATTCTCTTCTGATGGTATCAGGGTTTCGACGAAAACTGATCTGTTACAAGGGATTTCATTTTTTTTTGACTTATTTTGAACCTCCAGACGTTTTGTGTGCGCAAAAAATGACACCATTCAAAGCAACATCATCATTTTCAACCCTTTCTGATTCATCTGTTATTTGTTTTTCAGCCTTTACACTGATTTTTTTGAGCTACATGACCTTGAAATTGAAAAGCCTCAATGAACTCTGAAGAGGTTGCAAATTGGCATGAATATCATCATTTCACCCACATAGCATTTGCTAAAAAGTTGAGACGGTTTACGGCAAAAACGGATGCACTCGTGTACCAAATGGACATCTCTTTCGAAGTATGAGGGTTCGGACGAAACTCATCTGTTTACAAGGGATTGCATTTTTTTTCAACTTATATTGAACTCCAGACTTTTTTGTGTGATCAAAATGAACCATTCAAAGCAACAACATCAATTTTCACCCCTTTCTAGTTCATCTTTTTTATGCATTTACTGATTTTTTTGAGCTAAATTACCCTGAAATTGAAAACACTTCAAATGAACTCTGAAGAGGTTGAAATTGGCATGATATCATCATTTCACCACGATAGCATGTGCAAAAAGTTTGAGACGGTTCGGCCCGAACTGGATGCACTTCGTGTACACATGGACATCTCTTTCGAAGTATCAGGGTTTCGGACGAAACTCATCCTTTTACAAAGGGATTTCCTTTTTTGAACTTATTTAACTCCAGACTTTTTGTTGCTCAAGAATGACAATTCAGAAGCACATCATCAATTTTAAAAAACCCTTTGCTGAGTTCATCTGTTATTTTTCATGCATATTACTGATTTTTTTGAGCTAAAATGACCCTGAAATTGAAAAGCACTTCAAATGAACTCTGATAAGGTTGCAAATTGCGCATGATAACATTTTCACCCCATAGCCAGGTGCTAAAAAGTTGAGAGGTTTACGGTAAAAACTGATGCACTTCGTGTACATAATGGACACTCTCTTTCGAAGTATCAGGGTTCGGCGAAAACTCATCTGTTACAAAGGGCATTTCATTTTTTTGAACCTTATTTTGAACTCGCACACTTTTTGATGTCTCACATGAACCATTCGACATGCAACATCATCATGTTTCACCCTTTCTGAGTTCATCTGTTATTTTTTTCATGCATTTGACTATTTTTTTTGAGCTAAATGACCCTGAATTGAAAAGCACTTCAAATACCTCTTAAGAGGTTGAAAATTGGCATGATTCATCATTTCACCCTCATAGCTGTGCTAAAAAGTTGAGGGGTTTACACAGCAAAAACTGGATGCACTTCGTGTACAAAATGGCATCTCTTTCGAATTATCGAGGGTTTCTGGACGCAAACTCATCTGTTCAAAGGGATTTTGCATTCATTTTTTTTGAACTTATTTGAACTCTAACCTTTTTGTTGTCTCAAATGAACCATTCAAGCACCAACATCATCAATTTTCAATTCAACCCTTTCACTGACTTCATCGTCTTCCACTTTTTCTTCGCCTTGTGTCCTCTGCTTATTGCCCGTAACCATGGATATTCTTCTCGCTTACAGGGTGCTTGGGTCCAGCCTTGACTTTTGAAGGGTGGAATTTCATGATTTTCATAACTCTTTAGACTGTCCCTGTGCCTTACCCTCCACTCCCACGATGTCTCTTGTTTCCTTGCAAGAACTATGTGGCGCTTTGGCTCACGTATGATGTTTCGCTTCCTTATCTTTTTCTTTTCTCGGTTTGTAGACATGCCCTTCACCTAGAAAAACCCTCGCACTTCATTGGCTAAGAGAATGGTTCGGTCGTGTACCCAAGATTGTTTTTCAGATCCACTGGGTCCTTGTTCCGTCATGTGGCTCTACCTGTACCCCGCCTCCTGAAGATTGACCCTTTGCCCTAACGAAGGACCTTAAAATCATGTCCGTAGTCCAAGTTCCCATAATGGCCCCTATGTAACCATAATATGTGTCCTTTCCCCTCTGTTGCTGCATCAAAGCGGACAACCGCTTAAATTTGGTTGGTGCTCATTGAGGAGAGTATCTTGGGCGGAGGGGGGCGGTGTACACGATGTATTCCATCCCATTATCTGCGTGTCCTTTGTAAGTCAATACGTACGAAGGGATTGTTCCCCTGGACAACGAGTATGCTCATCAGAAACGTGTTGGCGTCACCGGGGTCTGAGACGTGTATTCCAACCAACTGCCAGAGGAAGTGTCCTGATGTGTTGCACAGTGTCGGTCGATCGCGGGAGAGGCACGGAGAGGCACATGCTGGGGGGGGGGCCGGGTGGTTTGAGGCGGCAGATGTTCTGGTGTTCCTCGTCGCATAAGCGGGTCACCAAGGTAGCGTGGGGTTCGGTGGTTAGAACTGGTAGTGTGCTTGAGACAAAGAATCCCGTCCCACATATTATTGAGTCCCCTCCGAGCGTGCCTTTTCCAGGTCAGTCTCTCTCCCTCATACCGCAATTGGAGGAGAGACCATCTTCTTAAGTCAGGAAGGAAGTCAACACAAACCCAATGCATCCTTGTGGTTGAATGGTCCCATGAGATGCTTCTTCTGGCCTAAGGCAAACGGTTACGACATATTCTTTTTACTCCCATGAACCTCTCAAAGGGGAACATACTTGTGTAGAATCGGGGCCCAGAACGACATCCACCATCGTCGACTAGATGACTAGGACGTTAGTCCATGAATGAAATAAGGTGGTGGTAACACTAGCTTCGAAACTCTGACAAACATTGCGCCACATCACCTCCTTAGGCCTTGGTATGATTTCTGGTCAATCGGACCTTCTGAGTAGATTGCATGAGGAATGCACAAGTCACATTGCTAATCACATTTTTCGGTAGAAGCCCCCTCAATGCAACCGGAAGCAGTGCGTCATAATCAGTCACTGGCAGCCATTAGACTTTAGGTTCTGGAACTTTGCTCTGCATATTTATTATTCCCTTAATTTCGACGAGTCCAGACGGACCTTCTACTAAGCAGCATTCAAAAAGATTTCCTTCTCTTCTTTGGTAGAGCGTGCTGGCAGGACCTCATACTGCTTGGAGGCATGCCATCCTTTTCTGCCAATGGTGCAAGGTCCCTCCCGTGCCTCCTGTGGTATCCTTTTGTCTTCCATACAAGCCCAAGAGCCTAGCAGTTCAACTGCAAGGTTCTTTGTCACGTGTCCATCACGTTCGATTGAAGAGTCAAGGACCTCTAGGTCTTTCCCAGTAGTTAGGTTGGTTCCCAAAATATAGATTTCTTTCCCTCCTTCCGTTTTATTCCTCACCTTTTCCTTCCTAAGGATGTCTTCCGATTTCACACTGTCTTTTTCTGTTCGTCCCACATGGGAGCCGCGTCCCTCACTTCATTCATTCGGAAAAGTATTCCGCCGGGACCTCCTTTCCAAGATTACGTGAAATCATTTACCATAGCAAGTACGTGAGTCCCGGTACTCATGGCGGGCTTCTTCCGGTGATCTACCTCGCTTTGAAATGCTTGCCTTCTTTTCGACATTGATTGGTTGGTCGAGAATCGACGATGTGGACCGCCGGTACACACATTCCTTCCTGCATTTGTCCAGGTTATATACTTTTTGATGTCCTCTAAATGTGTGTGCATGCGGGTATCCCTTGTTTGTCTGTCCTGAAAGTTACTGAGAGCAGGCCACTCATTGATTGTTACAAACAGCATGCATCAGGTCAAATCCCTCCTGTCTTGCTCATCCCACACACGTAACACCGTTTCCATTCCACAGCTATAAAAGTTCTTCAATAATGGCCTTAGTACACATCAATGTCGTTGCCTGTTTGCTTCGGGCTTGTCCAAGGTGAAGAGTATCTGCATAATAATGAACTCATCTTTCATAAACAGCCAAGGAGAAGGTTATAGCTACTAGAGTCACGGGGGGGTGCCAGGTGTGCTGTGATTGCTGTCGCCTGCTCCCCGAAGGATTACTAATGCATCCGCGCTTAAACCAAACCATAAGTTCCCTTGGCTAGCACCTGCCAACTCAGCCCAGTCTTTCTCTCGTTTTTCTTCTCCACTTGCGACCCCAGCGGGTGCTCTCAACTTCCTCGTCTTCTTACGGTCCTCTCTGTGCATCTCATCACCTTGCTGCTCTTTGTTTCTGAACAGACGTTTTCAACCGTTGGTATTATCGGAGCATACCACATCACCTGGTAGGAACCCTCTTCCCTGGGGGCTCGCCGTCACATCACCAGGGTCATCATCTCGTCTGTATCTTATAACCGCAATGCCCCGCATACCGGGCCTGCGTTCAAAGTCCTCGTACCACCACTGTACAGGATGCGCATTAGGGCATGCATGTATCTCTGCACCACTCCAATCCTAGAGGGCATACCGACCTTCTTTTGCTGTCGTACGTACTTCGGGCAATTCCTTATCCTTTGGAAGCTTCTTCTTCAATATTTTCAGTATGCTTCTCAATCCTTTGTCAGGCACACGCATTCATTCTCTGCCTCCACTGCAGCAATTCCAGTACGGTAAACCGAGCTTTGTGTTGCCATCTTTTCGCAATTGGGGTACAACCCTTTTTGTTGATCCTCTAACTGCGATCGATTTTCAGCTTCTCCTTTTCACTTTCGCACTGATCTCCCTTGGCATCAACAAGAACCGTCGGAGATCACATCGGGCAGCATCGTCTGGTTCCTCTTGACTCTTCAGCTTCCCCCTTTGCACAGCATCACTGTATTCCATGGCACAAGTTGTGTGCATCATCCTCGTCTCTTCGTTGTCTTCCATCCTAACCCCTATTTCTTCGTGCCTGGTCCCAAACTATAGTGTGGCATAAACCCTTCTCAAGCAGTGGGTGTGAAGGATTTTTTGGTCAGAGTAAGACTTTCGTATTCCACATATAGGGCCTGGCCAACACCTAAAAACGAACTTCTGCTTTGTTTGCCTCATCCACTCGAGAAATTATTTATGCCGCCCTTAATGTAACTGGAGTGCGTCTTTCTTTCACCGTACATCCATTGCCGGTCATCCTCCATCTGCGTGCATTATATATATTAAGTGGTGTACAAAACCATTACACCAACATCTGAATAGATTAGTGACCAAATTAAAGAAGTTCATCATCAACCTTAAACCAAAGTACATACTGTTCTCATTGAACAACATAAAGCTTCGCAGAGCATCTAATTAACCATAACATTGAAACTATGTAACATTTCACAATGCACAACAAATGCTATCATATCGACCAGGTAACAATTGATTCCAACGCAATAATGATCCAGCCTCGTCCTTAATAGACATATTTTCTATTACTTTTCTACTCTTGAGCGCATTGCATCCATCTTGATCTTGTGATCATCGACGACATCCGAACATTGCAACTCCAATATCATCTTCGCCTCCTCAATTTTTTTCAATTTTCCTTTTCAATACGTAATTGTTTCTTCTGCAACTAAATTTAACCTCTCGACAATATGGTCGGGTTGGACTTGTCCGGTTCCACATACCTCCTCGATAAAAAAAATCTATTCCTTTGGTCGGCATAATTGTCATACACACTAAATGCCCAAATAGTTATAAACATTAATATATACCACATCCGAATCTAGACAGGAACGAGGGCCGACGGGGGCGGATAACCAACACCATCGCACTATATAATACAACAATATACAAGTAAGAAAATTAGACAGGAGTAAGTCTATCTAAATCATACAAGTAAGAATTTTTTTCTTTTAGAATAGAAGATAAGAACAAGAGGCTCACCACGGTTATGGCCGGCGACGAGATCGGCGGGGCGATCGACGCGTGAAGACTGGGACGGTACGTGACGGACGCTAAACCTAGACAAAATCTTTTAGGAAAAATTGAGCTTGAAGGTCGAGTTTGGAGATGAGAAATGCTTAAGTAGTGTTTGCTCTGGGCATTTCATCGAACACCTCATTTGCATAGGAAGGTGAGCTAGAGCACCACAACCCTCCCCCCCTCCCGCCTGCCAAAACAACAGAGCCATGGATTGCTCGCTCGCGGGCCGAGGGGTATATATATAGGCACAACATTTGTCCCGGTTCGTGGTTGGAACCGGGACTAAAGGCACCCTTTGGTCCGGTTTTTTCCAGCCATGAACCGGGACCAATGGATGGCCGGCCAGGAGCGAGGCCGCATTGTTCCTCCGGTTCGTGTCTGGAACCTGACTAAAGGGTCCAGACGAACCGGGACAATCCCCACGAGCCCCGTCCGTCGGCCCCCTGGGCGCACAAACCGGGACGTATGCCCCCATGTGTCCCTGGTTCCTGACTGAACCGGGACTAATTGTCTGGGCTTGCCTGGACAAATCCCTTTTTTCTACTAGTGTAGCTCTTTGATGAGTTTATCAAAGCATATAGTTTTATACGTACTGTGCGGTGAGCCTGTATTTACTAAGAAAGTGAGTGGGAGGCACTACAACAACACAAGCCCCCCCCCCCTTTCTATATTATATGTGAATGACATATTGTTGTCGAAATGATGTAGATTTTCTCTGGAAACCATAAAGTGAGTGTTTGAAAGGTGTTTTTCAAGAAGACCTCGTGAACTGCTTACCTATTGGGCATCAATATCTATAGAGATAGATCAAGACCTTGATAAAACATTTCGATGGAGTAATACCATTGAATAAGATTTTAGAAGGCGATTCACAAGGATCAGTCAAAGAAGGATTTTTCTTTCCTAGTATAAGGTGTGAAGTTGAGTAAGACTCAATGCCCTGGACCACTGCAAAGATAAGAGAAAATGAAAGTCATTCCTTCCCTTGCCTCAGCATAGGTTCTATCATGTATGCAATGTGGCTGTTCCCAGACCTGATGTGGCCTTGCTATAAGTTTAGCAAGTGATGTACCAAATTAATCCTGGAGTGGATCACTGGACAGCGGTCAAGAACCTCCTAAGTCCTGAAAAGGAACTAAGGATAATGTTTCTCGTTTATGGAGGTGACAAAGATTTCCGTCGTAAAGGGTTACTCGATGCAAATCTTACACTGATCTGGTTTACTCTGAGTCTCAATCTGGATACAACTATTAAAATGGGAGCATTAGCTAGAGTAGCTGCTCCATTCCGAGCATTGGTAGACATAGAACTTTGCAAATACATACGGATCTAGATGTGGCAGACCCATTGACTACACTTTTTCTCCAAAAAGCAAACATGATCCACCTTAGTACTCTTTCGGTGTTAATCACATGGTGATGTGAACTAGATTCTTGACGTCTAGTAAACCCTTTGGGTGTTGGTCAATGGCGATGTAAACTATGGGTGTTAATCACATGGTGAGGCAATCTTATTGGTGTTTAAATCACTGGCGTGTGACTAGATTATTGACTCTAGTGCAAGTGGAGACTGAAGATATGCCCTAGAGGTCATAATAAAGTTTTATTTTAATATTTCCTTATATCATGATACGTGTTTATTATTCATGCTATAATTGTATTACCCGAAACCTTGATACATGGTGATACATAGACAAAACATTGTGTCCCTAGTATGCCTCTACTAGACTAAGCTCGTTAATCAAAGATGTAAGTTTCCTACTCATAGACATGTTTTGTCATTTGAATGACGGGTTCCCAATCATTAGGAGAATGATGTGATGGACAACCCTCCTTAGCTAAGCATAATGATCGTTAAGTTTTTTTGCTAAAGCTTTCTTCATACTTATTACATATTACCCTCTGACTATGAAGATTATGCACATCCGAATACGGAGGAACACTTGTGTGCTATCAAATGTCACAACGTAACTGGTGATTAATAAAGATGCTCTCAGGTGTCTCCAAGTGTTTTGTTGGGTTGGCTAGATCAGATTAGGATTTGTCACTCCGTGTATCGGAGAGGTATCTCTGGGCCCTCTCGGTATGCAAAAAAACATATATGAGCCTTGGCAGCAATGTGACTAATGGTTAGTTGCGGTATTAGAGGCCTTAACGAAACCAGTACAGAGACTTGCCGTAATGAGATTGAACTAGGTATTATGCTACCGACGATCGAATCTCGGGCAAGTAACATACCGATGACAAATGGATGACGTATGTTGTTCTGGCGATTTGACACGATAACGATCTTCGTAGAATATGTTAGGAGCCAATATGAGCATCCAGTTCCCGCTATTGGTTATTGCCGCGTAGATTGTGTCTCGTCATGTTACATATTTCTCGAACCCGTAGGGTCCGCGACGCTCACGTTCGATACGATTGGTATTATGAGTTTATGTGTTTTGGTGACCGAAGTTTGTGTCGGAGTCCCAGATGATATCACGGACTGACGAGGAGTCGCAAAATGGTCGAGAGGTAAAGATTCATTATTGGAGGGTTGTAATTCGGACAATCGGAATGGTTCCGAGTGATTCGGTATTTTACCGGAGTACCGGGAGTTACCGGAACCCCCGGAGAGAATAATGTGCTCATTGGGCCATACGGAAGAGAGGAGGCAGCCCACAAGGGTGGCCGCCCCCCTCCATGGGGAGGCCGAATAGGATTAGGGAAAGGGGGGCGCCACCCCACCCCCTTTCCTTCTCCTACTCCCGTCACCTTTTCCCTCCCCCTTTGTTCTACTTTGTTACTCTCTACTCCGGAAAAAGGAAAGTGGGGGGGCGAATCCTAACTAGGAGTGGAGTCCTAGTAGGACTCCCCCTCCCATGGCGCGCCCCTTGTGGCCGGCCTTTTCCTGACTTACAACCCTCCTTTATATACGTGGGCAGGGGGCCCCAAAGGCACAACATTGTTCTCTCCTAGCCGTGTGCGGTGCCCCCTCCTAGTTTACTCCTCCGTCATAAATCCGTATTGCTTAGGGCGAACCCTGCGAGGATCACATCACCACCCCGTCGCCACGCCGTCCGTGCTGACGGAACTCTCGCCTCGACCCTCTGGCCTGGACACAAGAGTTTCTAGGGACGTCATCGAGCTGAACGTGTGCTGAACACGGAGGTTGCCGTACGTTCGGTACTCTGGATCTGGTTGGATCGTGAAGACTTCGACTACATCACCGCGTTAACCTACGCTTTCCGCTTTCGGTCTACGATGTACGTGGACACACTCTCCCCTCTCATTGCTATCCATCTCCTAATAGATATGGCGTTGAGCGTAGACTTTTTTTGAAATTGCATGCTACGTTCCCTCCCCAACAGAAAGGGGAAAGCAAAGCAACTGTGAGTACTCATCCAAAATATTCGCAAGAATTACATCAGAGCTATTATATTTATGCTTCGGTCATCAATGCGGGGGGGGTTTATCCTGTGAACTACACTGCATAATGCCAGAATAGAGAGAAGGCCTAGCCTATCGAAGACTAGCAGCTTTCAGCATCTTGCAGCATTAGAAGAGTGTAATATTAGTACATCAATATAATAGTAGTAAACAAGTAATACAGTAGGCCATGCCCCGAGAATCCTTCCTCGACACCTGCAGAAAGCAATCTTGGGAGCCAACATGATCCATTCCTAGTAGTAGAAGATCCTGATATTTTTTCGAGCGTCCCTGTCCCGTGGACATGGCTATTCGAATATGATAACTTCCCTGCAGGGTGCACCACTTCCCCCAACATCTCAATTAACTCTGGCCCCCGGACAACACTTACTCGTCCATGCCCGGCCTTGGGGCTGATCGACATGCCTGTAGCCTACCTAGGTTCAACATAGAGGCCAGCAACACTGTCTACAACCCTAAGCGCCCAGGGTCCTTGGGCCCATCGCCCTTTGCACTCCTGCGCATTGTGAAACGGGGCCAGAACCAGACCTAGCCCCCTGTATACACCGCAGGATTTCGCGTCCACAGCACCTGGCGCGCACGGCGCTCATTGCTTGACATCTGAATGAACTCAGCTGAAACATACGGCGCGAGTACCCATATTATTCCCGCGTGGTCGTTAGTGTGAAAGGCCAAGGCCTACTCAGATCACATATCCAATCCACATTTAGTGTGTTGGGAGCTCGTGGTACAAGGCAGTGCTCCTGATCTGTGGTCCCGTCGCCGCCGTCTTGAGGACTTACGGCAAGGGCTAGGACTTCCCGCCGTGTCGCCTTGTAATTATCTCGGTGGGTACCCTCACGGTCCAACCGACTCCACATCTATCGTGGGGACCTCGAGTCAACCCGCCTCAACAGAGGGTCTGTATTAAAGGAGGGTTAAACCGTGTGGTCCATTAACACAGGGGAATCCGAGGATCACCCTCGTTTGATTCCTCCTCGTGTAATCGGTCAAGGGTGACCCTGGAGAATCACCCACCCTCGTGGTTACACTTGAGGTTTTCACCCAAAGGCATTTGTCGAAGAGAGTGAAAGAGGAATAACCCTCGTTATCCCACTTCCACCAGTTTCGCTACAGAGGTATCATCGTCATCACGTGAGTGAGGTACGAGGTATCACCCTCGCATACATAGTACCCTTAGAGTCATACAACTTTTGGGGTGCGGTTATGTGGCCCGTCTCTGCGCCGTCGATCACATTGATCGAATGCGACACCGGTAACACGCGGGGCAACAAGGACCAAGTGTGAGGGGGTCATTGAACGGTCCCTAATCAACCTATCACTAATCAGTTTGGATAGCGTGTAAGGTCTCAACAACTGTTTACAGCAGAAACAGGCTATGCATTCAGAATATGATCAAACAACTGCATTAGCATTGTCTAATGCAAGCATGATGAAGAAAGAATAGACAGATAGCGGAATGATCAAGGGGTTTTTTGCTTGGCTTGGAAGCTCTGCAGTGAGGGTCTGGTCATCCATGGACATAGTCTAAACAGCAAGCGTCAGCGTCGGTCTCCGTGGCTATCCACCGAGATAAGAGGGGAAGAAACAATAAATACAAGCAAACAAACGCGCACAATGGATGGACATCCAAAATGCGTGCTGTGGTTGATCCTACCTATATCGTCAAAGCTACCGTTACAGACAGACCGGGAAATGACTGGGGATATTTCTCGGCTTAGGGCTCTGACGCAGATGAACTAGAGGGGAAGGTTCCATGTTCATCTAACTATGAGTGATGGTCACCATTTTTGACCACATATTCGGATTCGTCTCATTTTTCTGATCACTTTCCATTAGAATCTTTTTGAACCGATCTACGGTTTATTTCTTCTACGCATTTCCGAAGTTTAATCATTTTCTGAAATTCTTTGAACAATTAATCTAATTCAAACAAAAAATAACAGAAAGGGGGTTATTTCGTCACATGATGTCTGGGTACATCAGCAGTCAACCAGCTGTTCCACCAAGGTCAAACCTGCCAGCTGGTCCCACATGTCAGTGAACTGGTGGCTAAACAGGGGTTAAATCAACTAATTGGCTAATTAGCAGGTGGGGGGCCCTCCACTGTTGTGTCTAATTTTTTTAAACTAATTAATTTATTTTATTTTTAATAGTGATTAAACGGTGGCCTGCATGTCCAGTGGCACTGTGCGAGCCCAGTCGTCACATTGACCATCACCTGGTCAACTGGGGCCCCTGGCCCACTGGTCCGTGACCCAGGTTGGGCCCTGACCAAGCCACGTCAGATGTGGCCGATGTCTCGTTGCCGGCGACCACCAAACACGGCGGAGCCACGGGAGGCGTCCGTTTTTGCCGTCCGGCGACCATTTGGCGCGCGGAAGCACCGTTCAATGGGCGTATCGATGCCGCTTGAATGGTGGAGTTTCCTGGCCGGAGTCGGCCGAAACATCGATGGCGAGCGGCAGGGCAGCAGTCGGAATCGGGTACGGGCGTATCGGTGCTGCAGGGCACGGCAAGCGATGTGGCGCAAGTGGCTGGAGTCCTATGAGCTCCATGAGCTCGGCTGCGAGCTCGTTTATCGTGACAGCGGCTACGGCTACGGACGGCGAGCTCGACGCCGTGGCATGGTGGGCCCATGGCGAATGTAGCTGCTGTGGGACACGCCAAGCTCTGGAATAGAGGAACGAGCATAGGGCTCAACCAGGGGAGGCACACGTGCCCGGTGTGAGCTTAGGAGCAGCAGGCGATCGAATCTACGGTGAGGTCGTCCGCGAGCCCGAGGAGGAAGAAGACAGGCGTGCGGCAACGCAGAGTCTTCCCGGCCCTCGTTCATTGTCGGGGTCGAACAGTAGACCGACGACGGCGGGTACGAGGCAACGGTGGCTCGTACCCATCGGTGATGGTAGCCACGGGATCGCCGACGAGCGGCTTAACAACGCTCTCGAGTGATGGAGAGAGAGCGACGTTCGAGCGAGGTAGAAGGGGCGGAGCGGATGATGATGACGGGAAGCTGGGGGGGTCGGCCATATCCGATCCTGGCCCGTAAGCAGCCATGGTTGACCTACCTCACCGTGCGAGCTCGCGCCACGGCGACGACGACACAGGGATGAGAGATGCGGTAGGGGTTGGGAAGAGGGCAGGAGGAGGGGGTTTGGGCTGGGTACGGGAGTGCGACTGTCACAAATATAGGGCCTGTCGGGGGGGGGAGTGATGCGAAAGTGCGATATCATTTTTCGTTGTTCACTGTCTTGTTTTTGGTGAGAAAGTCGCAAAACGTTTCCGAGGGGGGAGGAATGTGGTGAATATTATACAGAACAAAATAGATGTTGACAGCAAGGGAACAAGAGTGCTGGTGACAAAGTGAAAAAGTTAGTGGTGGTTCAAATATGTGGGGGACACTGTGCGACTTGTGTGTCGTGCCAGAAATGACAAGTCTCCCCGTTCTTAAGCAACACACCTAAAGTAGGCCTGGGGAGAGCAGGGAGTTGACGCAGCGACACTACTGAGACTATAAATCGACAAATTCTTGGGAGGCGGATTTGGATAATTGTCTAACACAATCAACACGATGACGCGAAACTATTCCCTACGTTAGGTTTCATACACACGATTTCTGTCAGCCTCGGGGGTGGCCCGGGGTCTGATGACTGTCCATCGCTTTACAATCCATACCGTTGCACTAGGTTAGTCGTGTGGGTGTGGCACGTCGAATAGCTTGTGTGGGTTCTGTTGGTTGGGCCATCATGGCAAAGAGTCAACATCAACAAGAGTGTATGACAGCCTAAGGGGGGGGAAGATGGCACACAAGAGTTGGAGTGAATTGCACGCTAACTTACAGCAAGTACACAGGTAATGGACAGAATAGGAGGTGCCAGCTGTCACTAAGGGAGAGGGAAAGCAAAGAAGTAGGAAGGAGAGAACGGAGAAGCGAGGGACCGCAAAAAAAAAGAAAAGAAAAGAGGAAAAAAAAAGAGGGCCAAAAAGAAGAAATCGGGCAATAGCAGAACAAGGGGGGTACCCGAGAAGCCCGAAATTTCTTGCGGAGGGCTAAACCAAGGGAGCGTCAGCGAAACAGTGAGAGAAGATGAATCACGAAAACAAAATGCCGCCGAACCACGTCGTTGGTTCCAAAAATCCCAGATTCCCAAATTCTGAACCCTCAAATTTCACTGTGCCGAACCAATTTAACTTAATCTATACGCCAACACTTTTCTTCATTTTAACCAAAACTCTTCCAGTGTTCTCCTCTTTCTCCTCTCCGGACTCTTCCGCTGTCCCGAAACTTTTCGGTGACTTTCTCTCAGACTCCCTGTCTAGTATTCAGCAGAGAGAGACCCTTAAGCATGTGAACCCTATCGGTTCGGTGAAGATAGACCGACCAGAACACTTTCCGATCAATGATCCACAGCCGAGCCGTGGTACACCATATGGCCCCTATACCCACATGATACATATTTTTTTTTTTTCGGAAAGGTTGAATGTCCGGTGCCGTGTGCTATTCCTGTTGCTTCGGGCAATATGTTTACAAACGCCCGAGGTGAAGCTTTATCTGCATCCCCGTGGATCAACAACTTGTCCACTATGCCATACCCTACCTCATTACGGTTTTGTTCTCTTCTTCTCGTTTCCGTGTCCGGCAGTCCCTGTGATCAAATCACATTGTGTATGGCCAGACGATGATGGGATATTTCACCGAGAGGGCCGACGATATCTCTCCCATCGTCGGAGGAGCAAACCCAATTTTGAGCTATCTCTTTCCTTGTCATACTTTATCGTGAACCCGTAGTCCGCCGTAATAGCCACCTGATACCGATGCCACGTTAACAAACCCCCCCAAGTTCACGAGAATGAATGAAGGAACTCGACACTCTCAAGGTCTAAGATCATCAACATTACTATCTCTCTGTTATAACCATTAACTTGTGTTGAAAGACTTGTATCTCATAGCATCCAATCATCGGTCGATTCAACACAGTGTTCTTCTAATATTGTGCCCTCAAATTCCCGCATGTCCCTGCCAGATCAGGAAAAACAGTCTTTTTCATCATGTCAATAACTTGAGCCATCTTAGAGGCATGACCAGAATACATTTTAATCGTTTATTATCCACATGGTGCACATGAGTTTCCCTCCGAGCCTCACTTGGATTTGCAGACTCGAGAATCATGCGGTTATAGCATGGGACAATAACATGGTCATTACAAACTTGGAGGATACCAATAACTGTTTTATATTACTGCCTCTAGGGCACATCTTCCTCCAGACTCCCACTTGCACTAGTAGTCATACTCGAGTTACATTGCTTCCCTACCCAATGGCTATCAGTGATGCTCATGCTTTGCTCGTGGTAGAGGCTTTGTCATCGTGTCTGACACTTTGTCGTCCTTTCACTCACTAAACCCACTTCGACATTATGTCGAATGATTATATTGCAATTCATAGTTCGTGTCTTATGGTGCGAAGATAGCTCCATAGCCTGAGCCAATGCGCCCACTTTTATCCCATAGATCTCCACCGGGTCACAGCGACTTGGACCACCCCAAGGTCTCAAGAACTGCTTGATCCGACCAGCCTCCATGGAGGCTTCTGAGCTTTGCAACATACTTCTCTGACCCTCCGTCGTAGAAACCGCCAGAGTCTTTGTTTGGACTTTTTCGTCCATACTGCGCCACCGTTCAATTGAACTAGCCTGATTGAGTTTGAAGTCTCTGGGTCAGTCATGAAGCCTGCATCAGGTAAAGTTACCACTTACAATAAGCTCTCTTCATCACCTCCGTACACAAGGAGTAAATCCTTGGTCTTCTGAGGTACTTAAGATATTTTTGACTACGGCCCAGTGTTTGCCATCCTGATCACTTTGGTACCACCGGCTGCTACACTTAGCGCATAGAACATCTAGTCTGTGTACATAGCATGGCATACATAATGAACCAACTAACCGGAAGGCATATGGAACATCATTCATTTGTACGCACTCATCGAGAGTCGAGACACTATTCTTGTCAAAGCACTGTGCCAGGTGACATGGGAGTAGGCTTTACTTCTTGGAGTTCTCCATGTTGAACCGTTTCAACACTGACCTTGTCATGTACTGCTTTGGCTAAGCGCTATCAAGCGTTTTGATCTATCTCTGTAGATTCTGATGCCCAATGCATATGTTGCTTCGCCTACGTCCTTTCATAAAAACTCTTCTTCAATAGTCCTTTTATTTCGCTAAGAAAAGTCACGACATTTCCAATCAACATATGTCATCCACATACAAGATTAGAACTCTTTTGCGCTCCACTCACTTTTGTAAACACAAGAATTACTTCAGTCATTCCTGATGAAGGCCAACTCTTTGACTACTTCCATCAAAATGAATGTTCTAGCTCCTTGATGACTTGCTTCAGACAATAAGTGGCCTTCTGAAGTTTGCATACCTTCCCAGCATCCTTATGAATGAAAAACCTTCAGCTGTACATGTATACATCTTTGGTCTTTGAGATTTCCCATTTAGGAAGCCTTTTGACGTCCATCTGCCATATTTCATAATCCGTGAAATAGCAGCTCGCTAGTACTATCCCGTACAGACTTAAGCATAGCTAACAGGTGAGAACGTGCGCAGAAAGTCTCGTCGTAGCCACTCCTGGAACGTGTGCTTGAACCCTTCGTTGTATCCAATCTAGCTTTTAGGATGTAATGTTACCATCCCGTTGTCTTTCTTTGAAAATCCATTTACAATCAATGGGCTTACAACTTCTGGAAGTTCTAACCCAGTGTCCAAACTTGATTTTTCGTCATGGATTCCATTTCGGATTTCCATGGCCTTGTGCCATTCCCTTGAAGCTGGGCCCCTCCATCGCTGCTTGTAGTGAACAGGTTCACATCTCCAAGACTGAAGATTTCGTTATGAAACCCACTCAGTGGCCTCGATATCCCAACCTGATCTGCCGCGTTCAAATACACTTGTCTGAGTTTCCGCATCACATGCGACAACTTCCGTCTCGGTTAGGGATAATTTGCGGAATTTTCTTCGGGTTCCTTAGCCATCTCACGTTGTCGGTGATTCACTATCTCATCAGTGTACTGTCCTCTCCCTCTCGAATTCTATAGCGAGAAACTTCTTCTCGAGAAGTGTCCCAACTTTTGCAGCAAACACTTTGCCCTCGTACTGGTGGTAGAAGAAGACCCATGGTTAGTTTTTTGGATACCTACACGTAACATTTGTCTAATCTGGGATCGAGTTTGCTTTGCTGTAAACGCTTTCATCTGCCTCCAACCCCAATTTTAAGATGCAACCAAATCAAAGGTTTCTTCTTCCTCCCATGCCAGATCTCATGTGGTGTCGATCTCAGCGACTTAAGACGGCTTTGTTAGTGGTGATTGGCAGTTTCCAGTGCGTGACCCCAAAAAGATTCGGATTCTTGTAAGAGGAGCTCATCGCCCTTACCATGTCTAACAGGTTCGGTTACATCTTTCCAACACCCATGTCGTGTGGAGTTTCCGGTAGGCGTAAGTTGTAAACGCCTCCCACGGTCCACCAGATGTGGCTAACCTCATTGACTCGATATTCGCCTCCGCGATCTAATCGCGAACTTAATCCTTTTGGCTACGATATTTTTCTACTCATTCTGAACTTCTTTGAACTTTTCACAAGGTTTTTCTGATTTATGCTTCATCAAGTAGATATAGCCCATACCGACTTAAATCATCAAAAGTCATGAAGTAGAAATACCCCACCCCGTGGGCTGGTGTCTCATTGGACTCGTCCACACATACATCACTATTATTTTTCCAACAATTCACACCGCCCGTTCAGGCGACCCGTGAGCGCGTCTTGTTGGTCATTTTCCCCCATCAGACAAGCTTCACATGTGTAGCAAATGATTCACAATCAAGATGGTAAAACTTCCATCTCTTGAGTCTTTGCATGTGTTTCCTTTTCCGATGTGGCCAGGCCGATGTGGCCACACGACAGTGGTGGTCGTATCAGCCTTCAAAGGCGTTAGCATCTCACGTTAAAGACAATCATTTCACATTCAAAGATTTAGTATGAAAAGTCCCCAACAATGGGTGCAAATCCATAAAACATATCCTTCCAACTAAAGTGGAACAACCATTGTCCACTCAGACTTGTAAGAGTAACCCATCGTGCACTAAACATTATCCAGAGAAATAATGTTTCTACACAATGCCGAACAAATAACATTACTTAGTTCTAAGGTAAATCTGAAAGGGAGAACGTAGAGGCCAATGCCGATGGCTTGACGCGACCAAGCGCCGTTCCTGAACCACCATCACACGACTTCATTCTTTGGTGCCAGCCTGCACACCTTCTTTAGCCCCTGTATCAAGTTACAAATGTGAGCAACGATCTGGTATCAATACCCACACTTCGAATTTTCGCTAAGCTCAAGTGAAACGTCAATGACATTAACTTTATCAACAATTATACCTTTTCCCTTCCTCCCCGGTTTTCTCCAGACTTCCTTATCTTCCTATCCGCTCTTCATTTTCTCTTCCACTGCTTGTGGCCCTGCAGTAGAAGCACTTATTTCATTCTTGGCTCCACCCTTGTAGTTGCTTCGGGAGCCCCGTTCTTACCGTCGCCTTTCCCTCTGGACTTGCCTTCTTTCTTTTTGAAACCGGGGTTTTATTCACAAAAGCAACAGTTGCTTTGCATTTTTCCGCAGTCCGCCTTCTGCAGTTTTCAGCATGGCGAGCACACTGTATTTGGTGCTCTTCTCCATCCACTCATGTTGTAGTTCTGTAAAACCATCGTAAGACGTGGGGAGTGAGCAAGCAACATGTCCTATATGGGCTGGTGGAATTGGAAATTCCCAGCGTTTAACCTTTCTACAATCAGCGTAGCACATTTTGACCATGTGTTCGCCAACGGATGAACTGCCTCCAGCAGCCATCTTGCAATCTCACGGTCTTTCCATGATATCAAATCGTTCAGACCTGTTGCGGTTTCCATTGTCAGAGCATCCATGTGCCGTAATCCCACTGACTGTTAGAGACAATCCAATTCCCGTATCATAATCACGGCGTTATATGGACTTCGCAAAATGTTTTTTAAGCTCTGGACTCATGCAAGCTAGCATGAGGCACTGCACTGAATTAGTGCCGCAGATTTTGGTTCATCTTTCCGGGGCAGTTGCCGCCGGTTTAGCTGAAGAGGAAATTCAAGTCACTACATTCTCTTAGCGCCCCTGAGGACAATCCTCAGGTTATGGCACCAGTCCTCATAGTTGTTTCCGTCGCAGCTAACTTCTCTTCCTAACACATGATGCCTAAGTTGAACCGGTGTTTTGAGCCATTTGATCTACACTGGTAAACACAAGTTTCACTTAGACTTTGTTCATAATTATTTGCACTAGTGAATAAACATTTTATTCTAAAGTGCCGCTCGCACCAATCATATCTCTCATATTGATTGGTGGAGTGATTCAAAGAATCTAAATTTTCAATTCACCGCCAAGGATGGCATCAATCTCATCAAGTGACGAGATTTCATTTGGTAGGCCAACTCTGCCCAGCACAACTCTCTATGTGACTCTTCTTTTCCTCTTTTGATGGCGTGTTCCGAGCTTCAGGACGATCCCGGAACATCAAGATAACCAGGTGATGTTTGTTGCGAGGTCTCAACTCACCCGCTCACACTTCTTTACTCGTTCATGACCCATGCATCCCATGTGATTACCCCCGAAGAAGACTAGGTGTCGTGACGGGCACTCTTGGGGAGAACACTAGCTACTTGATATTTTTTAAGGTGGGAGAGATCACACTATAAAAAGCACCTAGACGCACATCAAAGGGTGCATCAAGAAGGGATAAACATCTCAGCAATTCTAATGCTGATATGGTATGCCCCTTCTGATGGATAGTCTAGTAGATTTCTTCATCTTCGGCCTTTGCTCTGTGTTCACCTTTCGTCCAGATTGCCACCCTTGTGATCGCACCATATAAATCGCTATCTCAATAGCTAATCAAATAAGTGCATACTTAAGGTTGACACGCGGTCATTAAAGTGAATCTCTATGGCTCCAACCTCATTCCGATCTGACACGCAGGTCATTAATAAATTTACATCATATTAGTCATCTCCTACTATCGAATTATAGAGAGCTGCTCCTAAACACATCACCTGCCATCCGCGAACCCAATAGAGACGCCTCTCATCGTTTTTTTTATGCAAATTTTATTTTACGTTTGGCTTCTAAGTTTTGCTTAACCGTAGCTCCACATTTATACATCAAGTATGATTATTCAAGTCGCTAGATTAACTTTGCGGGTGTAATGAAATCACGAGATAATAAAACTCGAGCCCCAATACTAAACTTCGTCATACACGCAATTACCCCCCCCCATTGCAGACATTCTGCTGCATTGGATTGCCCTTTCTCTGCGAAATTTCATCTTTCTCTTAACTATGGTGGACCAAAGAACTAATAGCACTTCGTTGATCAATCCGGATCGTGATTGCAGAACTTGTGACATGTCCCCATGTCGTTTCAAGATCCGAATAAACGCAAATTCTGGGAAGCAACAAGAACATGGGTAACGATTTCATCTGCCACCCCGGCATAAATCAGATATTTCAACAATAGATCTCATCTACTATGACTTATGTTTGCATCCACCTACATCGCTTGTATTCTAGTCGTAACCTGCATCTACTCTAGCAAGGCTCTTGATGCCCCGTAGGGGAACGCTACAGAAACAAAAAAAATTGGTAACATCGAGCATGCCACAGGACCACTATGGAGACTGCATAAAGGGTTTGATTCTGACTCATTACCTTACTCGTACCGCGCAGAGTAGAGTCGATGTAGATCATCGGTGAGATCCCCGCAGCTCAGATTTACAACCTCCCAACCGCGAGGATTATACTCCCGTCCTCGCCGACAACCAATCGGTATCGGGCGGTGGACAGTCTCCCGGACGATGTCACGATAGCCCTTCGGGAGGACCCTCGAAGCTCGAACGGTAACTCGACAACAACCCCTTCGGAGGACCCTCGAAGAGCCCCTCAGCAACGATCGAACCTACGATCTTCTACTGGGTTCACACCTAACTGTGCCCGCCTATCCGGCAGGTGCCATTCGCGCGTCCAGAACTAGTTCCTCTGCGAACCCATACAGCCTTTCGGCTCTACGAAACTATTTTCGGCGGAGGGAGAGAGAAGAACCAATCATGCATGGCATTTGTATGTGAGAAAGAGTGAGTGTGTGGAGAGTGCTCTCCACCTCTATTTATATGGAAAACCCAAGGGTAGGGTGGCACACACAAAAAATACCAAAATGCCTTGAAACGGTGTCCTTCACAAGGCATAAAAAGGAAGGCAATTGGGCAATGGGGCTCCATGGAGGAGCTCCCCCTTGGCCGGCCACACCCCTTGTGGGCCCTCCCCAAGGGCCTCCATCCATCGATGTCATCCCTAGATTTTTGGACAAAGCCCAAAAGGTGGCTTCCAAAAAAGTGACCATAAAGTGCTTTTCACTATTCATGGACCCATTTTTCCGTACCGGGATAAAATCCAAAATAGTTGTTTGTGGGTCTTATGAATAATTCCCATGTACCCACTAACAATAATTCTGGTGCAATCTCGGAAACATTTTTCAGATCATGATTTGTCATCAGCGAAGCCCCAAGTGTTTTCCGGCATCTCGCTCGCGGACATTCCCGTTTTTACCCCGAAAATCCCAGAAGTTCCCAGAACAATTCTGGCACCCTCACAAGAATTTCCAGACGTCGTGCCAAAACCAATTTGACTTACTGGTATCCTCGAACACTTTTTAAGTTTTTCCGAAACTCTTTACTTCCGGTGTTTCTCTCCGGAACTCTTCCTGCTCTCTTCCGAACTTTCGGTGCCTTTTCCTCAGACTCCGCACCTGTCTATTATTCAGCAGATAGATGAACACTTAATCGTTGTGACCCTATAGGTTCAGTGAAGTATAGACATGACACCGAACCACTTTCCGATCATGATCAACACAGAGCAGTTGACAAACCATATTGAACCCCTATACCACCTGAATCAATATTCGAGTGAACCTCCGGTTGCCGTGTGCTATTCCCTGTTGCTTTGGCGATAAATTGTTGTACAACACTGAGGTGACTGATTTATCTGCTCCCGTGGATCCACAACTTTTCTCACTTATGCCAGTTACCGTCGTTACCCCGGTTTGTGTTCCTCTTTCTTGTTTCCGTGTTCCGGCATCCTGTGATCAAATCACATGTGTCTGGCCAGACGATGATGGTACCGTCTACCGGATGGCCCGAGAATATCTCTTCCATCGTCGAGAGCAAAATCCCAATCTCGAGCCTAATCCTCGTTCCTTGTCATACTTTTCAGTGAACCCGTAAGCCGCCGTATAGCCACCGAGTTAGGGATGACGTTTTAACAAACCCCAAAGTTTTCAGACGCAAGATGAGGCATCGAACACCGCATGGTCTAAGGAATCATGGCAAACATTAACTATCCTCTGTGTTATAAACCATTAACTTGTGTGACGAATGATATCATAGCATATATCAAATTCGGGTCGATTCAACACAACGTGGTTCTTCTAACATTATGCCCTCAACTAATTGCGGGCAAGTCCAATGCCGATGGCCCATGATCAGGAAACCAGGATCATCAGGTAATACTTGAGGCCGTTTAGAGGCATGACAGGAATACCGTTTTACGTTTATTATACCGACACATGCCCATGTTTCCCTCCGATCCCGTGGATATTGCAGACCTAGAACAGTGCAGTATTAAGCATGGGACTAAAAATTCATTCCAAACTTGGAGATACAAACATAACTATTCTGACTGCCTCAGGGCATATCTCCTACCATATGTGTATACTGGCACCTTTTCTCACTGGCAAGTACAAGGGTCAGATCTTGACCACCATGGTCAAGATGGGCCAAAATCAGTCGTCCCACTCGCATTAGCTTTTGTGGAGAGCGGAACATTGGAAGCTGGACATGGTTCTTCAGGCAACTGAAATCTCAGTTGTGATGGATAAGCCTATGTGTGGCAATTCTTCATCACAGGCATGCAGGTATCTCAGTTCGATAAGACACTGACAACTCCGAGTGCTCGTGAGGAACAAACTCCATGTCAAGGACTGCAGAGCCGATGGTGCATGCGCCATCGGGGGCCAATTTCTTCTCCGCAGTTCATACCATAAGAACCTTATGAATCTATGCAAAAAACAACTTCTGCATGCAGAACAAGGCATGGAAGACAATTTGATACGGGACAGACTTAATGTGTGACACAGAGAAATGTTAGGGATATGGGAATGGCTCGAGATGCAGTGTGAGGCAGATGTAGAAGCAGTAGCTGCACAATTAGCAACAGGAACAACGGTCATGGAGGAGGACCTGTTGGGCTTTGTGCTTGCCAGGATTTTGAACCCACCTGGTACTAGGAGAAGGCCTGGGAGGGATGATTAAAACCTTTGATCCATGTGGATAGAGCATGAGCCTCTGTAGAGGTGGTCTTTTGTGCATGCCACATATGGGAGCAAGGTATGTTCTCATGAACTACCCACCTCACTGACAACACTAACTTTGTCCTCAGAGGAAACCGGGCTTTACCATTAACAGCAATGTTTGAGGGTATTTTCTATGGCACAGTGAGTATTTGCAGGTGCTAAAAAGTTGAGACAGTTACGGCAAAAACTGGATGCACTTTGTGTACAAAATGGACAATCTCTTTCGAAGTATCAGGGTTTCGGACAAAAACTCATCTGTTACAAAGGGATTTCATTTTTTTGAACTTCTTTGAACTCCAGACTTTTTGTGTGCTCAAAATGAACCATTCAAAGAAACATCATCAATTTTCAACCCTTTCTGAGTTCATCTGTTATTTTTCATGTATTTACTGATTTTTTTGTGCTAAATGACCCTAAAATTGAAAAGCACTTCAAATGAACTCTGAAGAGGTTGAAAATTGGCATGATATCATCATTTCACCCACATAGCATGTGCTAAAAAGTTGAGAGGGTTACGGTAAAAACTGGATGCACTTCGTGTACAAAATGGACAATCTCTTTCGAAGTATCAGGGTTTCG